>VTPC01091288.1:57687-125004 GCA_011009095.1 Ignelater luminosus
CGTTAGTTGTGTAAGAGCTGATTTTCGCAATTGCTTCACTAACACATAATTTCCACGAAAGTTGCAGTTTAATTAGCTAGAGATTTAACAGTTATACAATGAAAATAATTCCTAGTACAGCACGAAACACAAACGCTACGTACAAGAATAACACTTTTCACACTCGTCACAATTGAATATATAAATTCCGTCTGTATTCTCTTCCTCTCTTTTATAACATTGACCCAAACTTCTATAATAAATCTAAGGTCCTATAATAGTTTCGACCTTACAATTAACCAGCTGCAAGTTTAGGGTCGCATATACATGAAGACAATAGTTTAATCCTGGCAGATAGGCAACGGACGCCCCGGAAAACAGAGGGACATGCAAGCCAACTATTCAATTTCGAGATCACGTGATTAATCTGTTAAGACGAGAGGAAAATCTTAAACGTCGCCATAAAGTGATGGGGTTGAAATTGATGGACACTTGGAGCATTTACAAATTACTCAATTAACTCGAAATGTATTGATGGGAATTGCAAGTGAATGCCTTGTGTAAATTCTATTATATCGAAAGTGCCTTTTGGAAAAGAAAAATGAGTTTAATTAAGGAAGCAATTCTAAACAGATACTGAAAGATAGGAACAAATTAAAAATTTTGCTTGTTCACAACGGGTTATTTCAAGTAAAAAATATTTTTATTTTTTTAATATCGATTTAGAAACTTACCTGAGGATAGACGGTGTTGCAGATTGAAGATAAATTCACATTAAGATGCATTCTAGTACGACACTGCAACAAATAAAATGTAATTAATGTTGAATGCTTTGGAAAGAGAAAAAAACATGAAGGAAAGCTTGAAATAATAGCTCACAATGTACCGTTGAGTTACGGTAATGAAAAATGAGACCGCTTTATACAGAAAAGAACCAACTTCAAAATCAATTAGGTCGCAAAACGGGCGTCTGTTCCTGAATGATCCCATTCTTCTCTGCATAAAGTGTTTCTGTTGAAATAGCGATCGCAATAGAAACTGGACAATTGAATTGTAAGTGAATAAAGGAAGTGTCTAGATTTAAATCAAATAAAGTAAAACTTCTATCAAATAGCAGTAGAACATGTTCATAAATTTAAATTAATATTTAACCTATTAGTTACAATTCATTAACCTAGGAGAATGAAACACGTCAAGCAGAAGAAATGCCAATTAGTATTATTGTAGGTATTAGCATAAAATTCAAGCTTGAAAAGTATTGCACAGTAAATTAACTTGTTAATTATAAATAATAAAATTAATGAAGTCATCTAGTGATTATTAGAGTTTTTAAGTTTACTGAAGTGAGTGGAACCAACACACAAGTGATCTTTCATTGCTTTACATCACCAATGAGAGTTGCCATATCATCGATGAAGTCCAGATAAAGCTTTCGCAACAGACAACAAACCGAACTTGAAGTAATCAAAAAAATTATCAAATGTTATAATATTGGGATAATTTATAATCTATAAATCCTTAAAGCAAGGAAATATAATAGAATTTTAGGTTGGAGATTTACGAGAATTTTTATAACTTTGTTGAAAATAATTCTGGCAACAATCTAAATGCCGTTGCAATAGTGGGAGACTTTGATCTACTGGAAGCATCATATTCTTTAAGCGTCATTGTTTTTCTTTGCATCTGGGTTTTCTTTCTAGTTGTCGTCCGCAAACTCCAGGTCTTCAAGTTTGTTAAATGCACCCCCAATTTATTCCGGATATATTATTTCTTGTATTCTCCGTCACCCAGTCTATGATGATTAGGAATAGAATTGGTGATAAGACGAACCCTTGTTTTAACTTCTGTGTTAACCATAATTTTTTTGGACAGTTTTGCTGCATATTCTACTTTTCCTGAAAAATTTTCATACATAATTTTCATCATTTTTCTTATTTTTTTGTTTGGTAGTTCATATGCGTCCAGAATTTTTCACATGTTCTACTTTGTTACTAATTA
The DNA here is from genome assembly GCA_011009095.1 of Ignelater luminosus. Classification (NCBI taxonomy): domain Eukaryota; kingdom Metazoa; phylum Arthropoda; class Insecta; order Coleoptera; family Elateridae; genus Ignelater; species Ignelater luminosus. The sequence continues at coordinate 59,665 of VTPC01091288.1, forward strand.
AAATGCCTTCTCGAAATCTATAAAATTGATGCAGATGCTTTCCTCCATTTCTTTGGTTTGTTCGAGTATTATCCTCAATGTGCATATTTGATCTACGCATGAGCGCCTTGCTCGAAAGCCTGCCTGGTTTTCCTTTAGTTTCTGGTCTACCGCAGTTTTCATTCTGTTTAATTATATTTTACACAATACTTTATTAGCCATGCATAGAAGGGTTATTGATTTCGAGTTTTTGCATCGTGTGAGGTCTCCTTATTTTGGAATTTTTATAATTATTCCTTGTGATCAATCTTCTGGCATTGTTTCCGTATTCCAGATTTTGTTCATGAGGATATGCAGGATTTCTATAAATCTTTTCTTGTCTGCTTTAATAAATTGTATGAGGGCATCATCCACGCTTGCGCATTTACCATTCTTCATACAGTCAATTGCTTCCTGGATTTCCTTCATTATAATTTCATCTTGGTTTATGTTTAGCGGCTCGCTTCTCTCTAGTTCATCTATATCTCTTGTTTCTTTCTTCTTGTACATTTCAGCAAAGTATTCTGTCCATCTTTTTATGATGTCGCCTTCGCTTTTGAGTATTTTTCCGTTTGCTCCTTGTATTCTATTAACTGGTTTGCTTCTTTTCCGCGTAACTTTTTTGTTATTTCATATTAGTTTCTCTGCTTCTTCTAACAAGGTAGTTTCTCTTGTCTTTTCTTGCCCTCTTTTTTACTTCTTTGTTTTTATTCCACTATTCTCTATGTAATTGGTTTTTTCTTGTTTCGTCTTATGTATTCAACCATTTTCTTTTTATTCTTCCCCTCTCTTCGATTGTATTCAATGCAGCGTTTGTTATCCGTAGTTTTTGTTTTCCGATTTTGCGTCCAATTGTTTCTTTTGCGCTTTTTTTATTGCGTCTCTGAAATGTTGCCAAATGTTCTCCGCAGAAAGGTTTCTAAGTGGATCGATTTCTGCGATATTCTTTTGCATGTTTTTCGTATACACCGCCCGTATTTCTTTAATTTGTTTGAATTTGACAACATTAAATTTTGTACGTACCGGTACGATGTTGTTATTGTTCAAGCTTATTTTTATTCTGGTTTTAAGACATTAATGGCCTGTTTCTACATCTGCACCCCTCATCACTCTTGTATCCTGTAGGGAGTTGCTACATGTTCTTTCAATCGTTATATGGTCAATTTGGTTTTCATAGATACCTCCATGTGATATCCAAGTTGCTTTGTGATTTCGTTGTGTTTGAATAAGGTACCCGCAATAACTAAATTATTTGTCAAGCAGAAGTCTACTAGTCTACGTTCATTTTCGTTAATTTTCCTCATTTCGTGTTTCCTTATGATGTTTTCCTTGCCCTCATTGTCTTTGCCCACTTTAGAATTTAGATTTGTCTCCTATTATACTTACTTTTTTTTGTGGCATGTTCGATTCGTTGTCCTTGTTCGTTGTCCGTTTCGCCACCTCTTTCTTTGTTTTTGTTCTTTGTGTCGGTTTTTTAGTGGTGTATTCTGGTAGTTTTTTGGAATTTCTTTTAGGATGTGCTTGTCTTTGTTCCATTTCCATATTTGCCCCAATCATTTGGCAGACTTGTTGTTTTTTCTTTGATGTGAATATCCCATTCTGACCAAATGCTGTTTAACACCTGCGACCCAAAGAAGGTAAGTCTTTTCAAAACCGAATTATGATTCGAATTGCCATTGATTTTGTGTTGTTTGAGTAAGTAACCTTTTAAGGCTGCTATAGCACCAAACTCAAACTGTAATCTCATATCCCGACCCATTTGGATTGCACGCCGTCCCTGCTTGCTGTACTGCTTGGATAAAGTAGGTTTAGTATAGAACCGACGTGCTGTTTGTTACCTGCTTGTATGTACTGTACCCTCCAGCCTGTAAATAACCTATTTACTTTAATAGATACTGTTTGGGTTACTGTGTCTTATTTATACTGTAAGCTCTACAGTTCTATTGTTGTTCCAGCCAGTTGACCCCTGGATTTTCGGATCTCTTCTCAAGGAAGAGGCGGGGGTGTAAACCCCCTCACCAAATCTGGCGTCACAGTAGAAGCAAATTTGCTAAATATAGTACTTAACCATCCAGCTTTAGCAATAAATGTAAATAATAGGCAGGAGGATATAAACTTTAAACAAGAAAACATTGAAAATTCAATCATACTTGATTTTAGAAAAGGTGGCTTTTACCAAATAACTTTGTTAATAAAAGATGCAGACTAGACAAATGTGCTAACAGGTAGAGATGTAAATAATGCTGTAAGTGCCTTTTATGATATAACTTGCTTTGCTAATTACTTTCAGTTTGTATTCTCAGTTCAATCATCTACATATCACACGCAAGGTTTTAGTGGCCAGTTTATTAATTACAGTTACAGTAAAACAGTCAGAATAATCGAGGAACAGTTGAATTTAATTCACATCACCGTTCATGAAGTTTTGATCAATAAATTGGGGATGAGAAAATTCTGAGCGAAAGTGGTTCCCAAAAACCTTTTGCAAGAGCAAAAGTACAATAGGAGGGACACGTGCCTCGACTTTTTAAAGCGGAGTGAAAATGAACCTCAATTTCTAGAACGTGTCATTATTGGTGACGAGTCTTGCTTCTTTCAGTACGACCTGGAAATAAAGCGCCAGAGCCAGGAATAATACACTTCAAGCTCACCAAAGCCAAAAAAGCAAGAATGAGCAAGTCGAAGATGAAAACCATGCTGATTTGCTTTTTTGGATGGCCAGGAAATCGTCCACAGAGAGATTGTGCCTCAAGGAGAAACTGTAAACTAACAATCTTACACAAGAAGGTCTTGAAAAACTTTGAAAAGGGTCATGCGTGTGAGACCAAGCACCAAGAACAGCTGGGCGCTGTATCACGACAATGCGCCTTGTCACACTGCATTTTCAATTAATGAGTTTTTGACAAGGTGACTCCTCAGCCCCTCGATTTGAGTCTTTGCAGCTTTTTTTTTCCCATAATTGAAAAATCCCCTCAATAGACATTAAAACTGCCGTAAGCGCCCAGCTGAAGGCAACTTCAGTATCTGAGTTTCAGCACTACTATGAAAAGTGGCAAAATCGTCCCTATCGCTGTGTGGTTTCTCAAGGCAATTACTTTGAAGGAGACAATGTGGAATTGTAATTTTAATTAAATATAATCATTATTATAAAAAGCCAGTCTCATTACTTTATTTACACATCTTCTATAAAGATGTCAAGAAGGTCGTTCGATTAAAAATCAAATCTTCACTTCACTATTATTTAACCGACTCTAAGATATTAAAATATTTATGATTGTCTACAAAATATATCGAATAGAATAATGAACTTTAGTGCAATGTTAAAATTGTTTGAAACCTTATAAAAACTAGGTATCATTACTTTTCAGTTATTTTTTTAAAGGAACTTTTCTATCGCATTTACAATATTTTCTTTAAATTCCCCCCCCTTTGTATTGTATTGTAACGAACTGAATTTTTGTGGCTATTTGGGGTTCTAATGTTGTACGTGCCTGATAAATAAATAAACTAAATAAATTTTTACTTGAACGGCATTTAAGGGTGGCAACTGTGAAGAGTGAAATTTGTTAGGGAAATATCCAGTGCTCGAGTCTGTTTATGTGAAGTTTTCTTTACGGAATGTATATAATATAAATTGAATCGAGATTCTCAAAACTATCCGATATCAAAAGGTGTCCGAAAATGAGAGGTGTCCAACTGTAGACGTTTTACTGTACCAGAACATCGGAATCGGATAATGTCAATGCTCTTAAGAAATTAAAATGAAAAGGTTGCTGGAGTAGATAATATACCGCCTTAAATTCCAAAAGCTTGTGGGTAATGGTTAATGACACCCCTTATATTTATTTTTAATTTATGTAGTTATAAAAACAATTACGTTTCTTACTCTGTGGAAAGAATCTGTTGTAACACCTACATATACATAAATTAGGGGCTATAAAAGCAATCGACAATTACACATAGCTTGAAAGTAACTCGTCTGGAAAGTATACGGCTGACTCTGGCGTTCCTCAGGGTTTGAATTTAGAACCTTTTTTGTTTTAAATTTTTATAAATGACTTACCAAGTCTGTAGACACTTGAAAAATTTACTTTTTGCAGATGATTTAAAATCTTATAACACTGTAACGTCTTGCGAGGACTTCGAGAGTCTACAAAAGAATGTCCAGGCTGTAATAATTATAACCTTGACAAATGTTTTGTTATGAGCTGTTGTACTTTCTTACGTTTGCCGGTCAAACAGTTAAAACAAGTCGAATGTGCTAAAGATTTGGGTATAACTTACAACGTTACAGTAAACTACAACAGACATAGGATATTGTTACTACAAAAACTTTAAAATACGTAGGATTGGTAATAAGACATTCTTATAGATTTTCTATCATTGTCAAGAAAATATTGTAGCGTAACATCATTGGAATATGGAATTAACAAGGATAAGATTCGGACGCTACCTCTTACCTCCCCTGAAAGTCCGCCAGGTTGGCTGTACAATTCCTAGTTGACCTCAATACCTTTGGTCCCAAATGCGATTGCAAACTTGCCCTTATCGATTTCTTACGATTTCAACTTTGAAGATGGCCCGGCAGGAAAAAGGATATAAAACTTGTTTTGTGCTCCGTTCAACGACTCATTTAATGGTACTAATGCCTTTTTGCTAACGTCTTGGATAACGGCTCCGGAAAGGTCTGAAGGAAAACGAATTTTCATTTTTCTTTCTAACCCAGCTCAGAAACCCCAGACGGGTTTGCGGGATCGCGCTTGTTACAAACAACTTCAGCTCTTTGGTCAAAACTTTGGAGTTGTAAACTTTTAAAGCGGACATTCCGGTTCGTTCTCAGAAAAATGGTCAAGGTGACCGAATTGAGTCGGATCTTTTCGGAACGCCAGAGAAACACCCATCTCGAATTATCTTGGCGATGGGATTATCAAAACCGTTTTAGTGTCTCATTGTTTTGGTCCGTATTGTTTCTTCTGATATGTTAACTCTAGGTCTGTTATTGTGTTTAAGCTAGAAGCCATCAAAGACTCTCTATATAAGCCCCGCAAAACCGGTTTTAGAGGCCTTAGATGCATTGCGTGACTTTATCAGAACAGAGACTAAAAATATTACTGTTATTATCCGTTTCAGACAATGAAGCTAACTGTATTGTTATGTAAGGTGGTGACAACTTAATAAGTCAATATTTCAAAGACAAGTAGGTTATGCAGAAGTAAAGCTGAAAGTCTGTAAATTACAATACCACAACCAAAGGGTTGACTTTGAAAAACAGGAGAAAACGGTTAAATCAGAAACAAATTCATATTAAGCATGCTTTGTATTCGATATGATTTTTAAAATTATTCTATTTTTCTGTCTATCAGGAAAGATGCGCTAATAATAAAAATTCTAAAATCTTCGAGACGATTTTGAGAAATAACAAATTGAATGACGTACCCGTAAGCACTTTCGTTCATTATATTGGACACAGTAAAACCTTCCTTTTTTATATTTATAAAATATGTTGAAGAATGTCGCCAAGTTAACAAAAAATTAACTCAAAATGCCAGATTAAATTTTTTACTTTAGCCTCCAATGTTCGACGTTTTATGGAGATGGTCTAGTTTGTGTCCGTCCGCTGAGCAACGTACGTGTATTGCATTCAGGCAATTTCAGACAGCAGTTCAGCAAGCATCGTGTTTACGCCAAGCGACCTTATAAGCTATTCTTGTTTTTTACGAATCTAAAGTCGAATAAAATAAAATTTCTTGTTAGGTTTCCCGTCTGTTAGATTAGATATCTTCTTGTAAGCCAAAAGCCAAGTTTGCTGAGAGACAATAAACTTTGGAAAGTTTTAGTTTTAAATGTTATGGAGATGTTCGCTGAGTATGCAAACTTTATTTTGTCCAATAAATGCTTTTGTTTAATTTTAGCGTCGTTTTTGAATAGGTTATATTTTGTACATTGCAAATAAATAAAACAGCGTCACTAGAGTGATTAAGGTAGGTTCATACAACGTCTTACTTACTGTAATCAACATGAAATGAGATGCTGTTGGCTTGGAGATGAATCGAGATTTGTAAAGTTGATTGTATCTTTTAATTTAAGATAATGCCTACTAAAGTAAAACAGATAACTCCTTGTAATGTAAGTTTCTCAAATTCTGAAACTAATACTTAAATATGTAAGCCTTTCGTAATTATATTCCGGCTTGGCTAAGAAATATTTGTACTTTTGCATTTCCAAACCAGTCGAAAAGCTGACAAATATTGTAATAATAATAATAATAATTAATAAATACAGTTTTAACAAGATTTTCTTAAAAATATTATTTCAAGGAAGAAAATTGCTAATAATTATCCAGCATCTTTTCAGATTTTTTTTCTAACACTTTGTTGTTAAAGCAGACGATGAAAAATCATTAAAAAAACTTTTTCGATTTCTTATACGCTGAAAGTAAGAAAGGAATAAACTAATTTAAAACGTAATTAAACGAAATGAAGTTCTTATACATCTTGCAAATTGACGTTTTCTCAATCAGAAAATGTAAACAGAGGAAAATGAAAAATGTTTACAAAGAATTTTTTTTATTTAGAAATACCAAGGTAGAGAACAATTATAAATAACGTTATTGTTAGACCGCTTGACGATAAATTTCTCCTTTGAAAGCGATTTGAGAGTCATTGTTATTGATAGCTTATAAAAACCTCCTTTCTGAATTGTCAATAACAGATGTTGATTCCTTTTATTATTTTTCCTGCTTATATATATATATATATTTTTTCTCCAGCCGCAAGAAATGGTTTTTTTAAATAAATATCTTTCTGTCTCAAATTTATTATTACCTAGGTTTCTTTCAGAAATAACATTAATTATTAGAAAATGTATGTACCAGTTTTTTCATTTTGTTTTTTATTTTAGCATCGCCGATAAAACTTCTTCAGTTTTGCTCAGGCATAAGTTTCAGTATTCGTTGAAATTGGAAACCAAGAACAAGGAAAACTTTAACAACTCACTAAGGAGGTAGCAGGTATTGCCTTGTTTTCAACAAGCTGAACTTCGGAAAACTATTTCCTTCACTTTTCTAGTATCTCAAAGTAAAAGGCCAATTTAGAAATCGTAAAAAGATACCAAAGCAAGTGGATTAGCTGAACTTTGAATGGATGTATTGGAAATTTTATTTCAGCATCTATTAAATAATTCAAACACAGATAAATATTTAATTTAGCGGTTATGTAAAATAATTTTGATCTCAATGATAAATTCACTGGCTTTTTATAAAATTTATAGATGGGAAACAGAACAAATAAAATTAACTAAATCAACATAGTCAAAAACCAAACTGACTTCTACAAACATTACTCCACACAAGGAAAAAGCACACAATATTTTAATTAAATTTTCGTTTTTTGTTATTAGTAAACATAATTTTAATGATGGAACTTCGACCACAAGCTTATATGTCTGATAATTGTCTGTCAGACCGGCACGATCACCTGAATCATCTGAACAGTTTTATTTATTGAAGTTTTAATCCATTACCGCCTGTGATTTTTATTGACATCATCGAAATGATTTTAATGACCAATGTAACTAAAACACTTTGTATTGAAATTTTACTTGTGTTTCGAATCTAAAATTAAAACATTTCAAGCGATTATTGCGATATTTTAGGTGTGTCGAATGCTGCAATTTTCAGAATTTAAATGGTCAGAAGGTTATTTTGTAATATTCAAGAACTCTAACAAGAAATTTATCTAATTAGGAACAAGACCTGCAGATTAACAACTTATAAGACTTAAAATTTTATTTTGTCGGTAATTTCCTTTTAAATTTCCAAGTTTTCCTTTGGTAATTTTTGCTGCAGTCAAGCTTCTGTTATGGTGGTATATGGTATAAGCAGTATTGTACGCCGACTTCCAGACTTAAATTTAAAATTCTTAGAAAAACGCGCAATATTTAGTTAACTACATATTTTATGTACAAACCTCTAAATGAAGTAGCAGAAAAAGTGAAACAAACAAAAGAAAAATACATAAAACGTAGTGGAATCAATTTCTCTTAAGAGGATTAATTAGAAGTGAAAACAGACGTTGGGCTACTAGAGGTGGTCCGTTGGAGTGTGAAACCCCACCTGTGTTGATATTTATCTCTCTTAAGAAGGATTATAGAAAGCGACTGTGGCCTACCGTAAGGTGCTACGTCGCGTCGGTGTATGCAACTCGATCCGTAATGATATTTTTTTAACACGTTCGGTGCCGGTAAAATGTCAGTGTTTCTTTCTTGGTGCTGGTCATATATTTTTCTTAACATTTCTTAAAACTTTGGTGAAAAAGTTTTAAAAACTTTAAAATTCTTAATTTCATTTTTTTTAGTTTTACCCTTCTAAATAGAAAGCACTTGCCAATGCGCAGAATCATAATCCTTAAGGTTATCCTTCAAGACAAAAGACACTAACGCATCACATAAAACGCAACATGTACAAACACACTGTATACAGGTTAATAGAAGGCAAATGCCGATGTTGGGTCACCATGGATGGCCTGCCAGATTGCGGAGCACGCCTCATGTTGGTATTTACCATTTAAGAAGGTTAAATAAAAATGAAAACCTGTGCTGACACGCTATAAGACATGTTGGTATTTACTTCTTTTAAGAAAATTAAGGGCAATGACATTGAACCACCGCAGTTAAAATGCTGAATCTGAGAATTTTATTTTAATTAATTGATTGATGGAAAACAAAAATCGACATTGAGACGCGGCCACCTAACCCATGTTGATCTTTTTTAAAGAGGTTAATAGAGAGCGAAAGCCTACTTTGATCTACCAAAGGTAGACTATTGAAGTGCGAAGACCGACTCTTGTTAGTACTTATTTCTTTTAAAGGGATTAAAGAAAGGCAAAAGCCGACGTTGAGTCGTATATTGGTGTTTATTCCTCTTAAGAAGGGCAATGGTTAGTAAAACCCGACTTTGGGTCACCGCAATTGGTCCGTGAGTGAGCGGAAACTGTCCTAGTTGATATTTATCTTTTTTAAGAAAGCTAATGGAGATCGAAGGTCGACGTTAACCCATCACAAGTGGCCTGATGGAATGCAAAGTTTGACCCATGTCGGTATTTACTCTCTTAAGGCAATTAAAAGAAAATGAAAATTGGTGTTAGGGTACCATAGATCACCTGTTGCAGTACGAAGCACAACATGTTGGTATTTATCTTTCTTAAGATAATTAATTAAATGTGAAAGTCGATTTTGAGCCATCGCAGTTGAGATGCTGAATCTGGAAATGTTGGTATTCATTTCTCTTAGATTGATTAACAGAAAGCAAAAACCGGCGTTGGGTAAGCAAAAGTGACTTGTTTGGGGCGTGGCAGCCTGGCCCCTCTTGGTATTTATCTTTCTTTAAAACATTAATAGGGCAAAAGCCGACTGTGAGTCACCGAAGGTAAAGTACGGTGTTGCTACTTATCTCTTTCAAAGAGGTTACAAAAAGGCGAAAGGCGACTTTGGATTATTGCTGGTAGTTTCTTGGAATGCCGAGCTCAACCCATATTGTATTTATTTCCTCTAAGAAGGCTAATGAAGGGAGAAATTCATTAGTGACACACCGCAAGTGGAGAATCTCTTCTTGTTGGAATTCAATCTTTTTAAGAAAGTTAAGTAAGATCCAAGGTCGACGTTAACGTGCCGCAAGGAGATTGTTAAAGTGCGAAGTCCGACTTATGTAAGATAATGGAAAACGAAGTCTGACTTTAGCCCACCGCTTGGGTAGAAGCTGACTTTGGCTTACTGCTTCATATTTAACTTGTTTAAAGGTTAATGGTGGGCAAAGACCGACGGGTGGCCTGTATGAGAGTGGAACCTAAGCCATTAGTCGAGGACAAACCCGGTCATGAGCCACCACAGGTGGCCCGCTGCGCCCGACCAACCCGTTCTTAAATAGTGCAGTAAAGTTACAAAATCACAAAATAGTTTAAAAACATGCAATTTAGTAAAAGCGGGTAGGTATTCTCTACCATCCCAGCAGAAACAGACCTACTTCAGGGACCTAGCAACCCTGTCCATGCGAGCTTTTAATTTTCCTCAATCCAAAACCCGAGAAAATTCATGTCCTACTCCTAACATCCTTACTCCTCCAAAAGTACCCTTTTCCTTATCCAACCAATGTTGTGGCAAAACACTCTCTATTATAGCGAGTTTAAGACGAAACGGAAGTAAGCCCCGTGTGGGTAGAGCAATCAACACCAAATCCCGCACCTCGAAGAAGGTCTGCCTCAAGGATTATGTGGGGGGCAAAAATTCGCCCGTAGCATTATCAAAAGAAAAACTACTGATCGCGACTTAATATGTAAGAACAATGAAAACACAAGAACATCTAACAGAATTGGAACAAGAACTACAACGCATGAAGTAGCATGCGAAACACGGCTCTCAGGAGAAAAATGTTATACACTGAAATCTGGACACGTGCTCGTTCAAAACAATTCAGACCAAGACCAGCGCCACGGAGGAGTAGCCCTCTTACTCAACGAAAGAAGAAAACACATGATCACCAAATTCCACGCTATCTTAAACCGTATTATATCGTATATGTCACGATAAAACTATCCAAGAGATATACGATACAAGTGTATACTCCTACCAATGCTTTAGAAGATGAGTTTGTGGAAAGATTCTACAAGAATATAACAACTGCCAGACGAGCAGAGAACACCCACTACTGGCTAGTCATCGGAGACTTCAATGCTAAAGTAGTTACAAAAATGGATAATTTTGAAAACATACGAAAGTTTGTTATCGGAACAACTGTATGAACACCTACTACAAAAAGCCACTCAAAATGAAATGGACATGGCAAAGTCCAGATGGGAGAACTAAGAGTAAAATCGACATTATCTTGGCAAGCGGGAAACTGGTCACAGATGTCTCGCTTCTGATTAAAATACACACAGGTAGCGATTACAGACTGCTAAGAACCACAATCAGAATCAACTTAAAATTCAAACAACGCAAACTAATTAAGAAATTCTACCCCACAATAGATAGAATCAGAAAAAACGAGGAAAAATACTAACAGGAGCTCAAACACAAACTCACATTGCTACTAAACTTTGAAAATCTAGAATTAGACGATCTAACCCAAAAAATCACAAAGAACATACAAACTGCAACGAAAAAGGCAGTAGCTCAATAAAACCAAAAAAATAAAAATCACCAACAAAACAAAACAACTCCGACAAATACAAACAAATCAACAAGAACATAAAACGGGAAATCAGGAAAGACAAACCAAATTATAACAAAAGAATAATAAAAGATACATTTGAAAACAACAAAAACATGAAAGTCTTAAGAAACATAACATAACATGGTCAACAGCGAATGTACCGTATGAAAGACAAAATTGGTCAATTGAACACAAGCACGACAAAAATCTCTAAAGTGATCGAAGACTTCTATACAAAATTGCACGAGTCAAAGGTGTCAAACACAAAAGCAAACCTACCAGAAATAACAATACAAAATAACAATTCCTAAGAGATACCTACAGTGGCAACTCAGGAAATATGTACAGCTCTACAACAAATGAAAGATGTTCAATGCCCAGGAGAAGACCGGATAACAATAGAAATGTTAAAAATAGGAGGAAACTTGCTAACTAAAGCCATCCAACTACTGATGAACCGCTGTATCAATTAAGGCAAAATACCAACAAGCTAGAAAAACGCAGAAGTGATATTTATATTCAAGAAAGGTGACACTGCTGACATAGGGAGCAATAGGCTAAGTAGTCTATTATTGCATCTGTATCTTTTGGTCAATATTCGAAGGACTAAACGACGCAAGAATATACTCCCATTATACCACCTTGCTGAAAGACATTTATACAAAAGCCACCATGCACGTTACGATCAATGAATACGCAAATACGAGAAAAATACCATTACAAAGAAGCGTCAGACAAGGAGATACCATTTCTCTCAAGCTCTTTACGCTGGCGCTTAAAAACATATTTAAAAAAATTAAATTGGAAAGAAAAGGGAATAAACATAGATGGCACATACTTCAACCATCTGCGCATTGCAGACGACATAGTCATAATAACTAGTAATGCGGAAAAATTAAAACAAATGTTAACCGATCTTGCCCTAAACTCAAAGACCATAAGACTACAAATGAACTATGAGAAAAAAATAATGTCAAACGGCCAAAAATAAATTTAGGTAAACCAACAAATTATGGAAGATGCCCATAAATACGTCTATCTTGGGCACCTCACTAAGTTGGGAAAACCAAACTAAACCAAACCACAAAGATCACAAGGCAAACAAAACTTGGATGGACGGCATTCAGAAAACTTAGTGGGATATTAAGAAACCAAGAAATACCAATGAGTTTGAAGAAAAAGGTATGAGACACATGCGTTCTGCCCGTCATGACATATGGTGCAGAAACAATGTCAGTAACACATAAAAGTGCAAACTAATTAAAAGCAACCTATTAAAAAGTTCTATTTGACAGTTTTCCTTTGTGTAATAATGTATCAGGATCTTCTCTAATTAGTAACTATTAGTTAGCACCTAACATGTTCGAATTCCATCTTCCCTGGTTTCAGAACGTTGAAAGGTCTTGATGGAAACGCTCCCCATGCCCATCACTTACAGCTCCCAAATTGACTGAGAGCAAATCTAAATGGAAATGTGATTAATGCATCTTTAGCGACATTTTACATCCCATTTTACGGTAAGCTGTTAACATTTCGTCGACGAGGTTTTTGAAATTATCCGTTTTGTTGTTGCCCAGAAAGCCCTTTACGACAGATTTGAAACAGTTCCACGCCACCTTTTTTTTTTTCCTTGTAGAACCGCATCAAAGCCGCTGTCATTCACTAATTGCCGAATTTGGGCACCCACAAATATGCCCTCGTTTATCTTAGCTTCGTTGATTTTTGGAATTCTTTTTTATGTACTGGAAACCTCTTCCGTCGCGGTTCATACCTTTTACAACATTTTTTATTGGCCCTAACTTTATATGCAAAGGGAGCAAATACATATTGTTTCTGTCCACAAGGCTTTTATGTAAAATATTTTTTCTTCCACAACTATCTGCTTACTTGGCCAACTTTTCATAATACAATTCTGCGATTTAGCACGACTGTATCACTTATACAAAAAGCGACTGTATTTTGTAAATCCCAGTTGCATTCCTAATAACAAAGCTATAACTTTCAAATATACAGATTTTCCACTCGTATCGTTTAAGTATAGTCTACGCTCGTTAAAAGGCGTTTCATAGTTTCATAAGATTCCTTTAGGTGAACTGAATATGCAATGGGAACTGAAGGCGATGCATTGCGATTGTGCAATAGAACTGCTTTCGAACTAAATTTTGATGTATCAATGAACAGTCGCCATTTTTCTGGTTTGTGTTTACATCCAAGGGTTTCCATCAAACCGCCAACATCATTGCAGTAGGTAAGATTGTCGTAGATACAATAAAACTCAAAAAACTTCTTGTCGCGGTTACGGAAATGACTAATTTTGGTACTGTGTTCCAATAGATTCCAAGTTTTCAATCAGGAACCAAGCAACTCGGCTTTGCTTTTGCTTAAGTTCAAATCGCGAATTCAATCGTTTAGTTGTGCCTGTGTGATCAAATGTGGCTCAGTGGGATCTGGAGGAATAAACTCTGGATCGTTGCTAGAAACAATGTCAACATTTTCTTCATCTGATCCTTCAAGTGTTTCTGGTGGGACAGAAACTAAAATATAAGTACAACGGCCAACGAGTCTTATTGCCGATGTTAAATTAGAATACGCAAGTGATTTTTTATTTTTTGCAGAGCAGCCTGCTATCTTTGGTATGCAGAAGTAACAATCGGTTAGATGATCCTTTTGTTCTGTCCATATCGTAGGTACTGCGAAGGGCGTACATACACGGGAACCTTTTATCCACTGTCGAAGGCGATTTGTACAAGAAACACAACAAATATGTAGTGCCCATTGCTTATCTTGATCTCCAACTTGACATCTAAAGTACAGACGATAATCTCCCCTTATAGCGCAGTAAAATATTGTTTTTGGTGTTTAGCAGTAAAATCTCTACAAACGTAACAAAAACTGTCGGGATCGTTCGCACATTTACGGGACATGATTAATGTTTTTATACTTATCACTCATAACACAAGAAATTTTTTTTGTCAAGCAGTGATAATGCAACTTTATAAAACTCGCTCTACAAAACAGTACTAACACTGAACAGGTTCACACATAAGTGATCTCACTTATGGAAACTTGAAATAATATTTACAAATACTTATCAGAGTAACATACCTGTTGATGACATGTTAATAGCTTTCTAATATATGCGGAATGCGATTACCTCATTTCCAAAACTTCTTATCGCTAATACGTAATTACCTAATGTAATTATAATTACACTGTCCATTGGAACTTAAAATTATTTCCAGAACTACACGCAACAGAAAAAATCTGAAAGCAGATTTGAATTCAGAATGAAAAGTTACATAAGGATTACATAGTTTTGTTTAAGAACTAAAAACTCTGTTAATCAGTATAATTACATAACTCAGATAACTTTGGCTTCAATATTGCATTCCCAACTGCAGTACTAACAATTAAATTCAGCAAACACGCTACCAATACAGACTCCCACAAAATTTGCAATTCCATACAGCAATAATATCCTTTGAGTTATTATCCTCTAATTTAATTATTCATTTTAGCGAATTCCGAATAGACCAAGACTTGAATAAAAGAAACTTACCGCACAATGAAAACTTCTAAAAACGGAACAAAAAGTTTTTCTTTTTAATTTAGTGCAAATTCTCTGAAACTCCCGTATTAATAATAATAAATCAGAAAATTCCCTTATTTTCTTGAAATGCGTTGATAATAGCAGTTAATCCAAGTTAAAGATAGGTCCCTAAGGAGATTCCTCCGCCCATTTTCGTTAAGATATCACTAAAGCGAAACGAGGCCAGCCCTGTTTTAAAACGAGCCGTTTATAATTAACGTTACGACGAACGCTGCTGTTACTATGCCGGCATATTTGTCTTATTCTGTTCCCTGTTAAACCAGGAAAACACGTGACGTTCCACGCACACGTGACGCCTCATGGAATGCATAATAAATCAAGTAAACATGTCAAAATTTGCATTAGCCCCTTCCATCCTCTCTTTTTTTTCCTGCTGAATGATTGGATTTGTTTTACAGATTTTGGTGAATATCACATTGCGCTTTATTTTAATATAACGTTCAATCGGCTTGCCATTGAAATTCATCCCTGGTTACTGTTTTGCTTGCTGTCATTCATACGAAATTGTATATTTGATTTAATAAAATTAGAGTGATCACTCGTGCGTTTTCGAGAGCGTTACGCTTACAAGATGTCTCAAATTAAATACAGTAGGTACCTTTATTACGTCGTATAAAAGAATTTTAAGAACATACCTTTATTTGGGTTGTTTTCCAATTAGTGATCTAATCTTCTGCAATATAACCCATTGTTTTCAGGAAATTTCAACTGATCAAGAGAATTTAATTAATCCTCTACTCTGCCAATGGCAAATGCGAAGCTTAGGTGGAGTACAGGATTTACAATTACTAACGAGTCATTTCCAAAGGTGGCCTTTATTTTAAAGTTACTAATTTAAAATTCTATCATGTTAATAGTTTATTTATAAACAACTTATTATTGTAAGCATTTATAATAATAAATAATTGACGCAACAAAATTTTCTATGTAGTTTAGTTTTCCTTTACGAGGATGTAGAAGTTAACTTTTCTAACATTCTTGCTATTTGAAACTTTAGTAGATATTTATAAAACATTTCGTAAGATAAATATTCTAGTAAGTTTTTCTAAAAGTTGACTTTTAATAAATACTCTAATTTGGCTTGTTTTGGTAAAATTAAGTTAATAATTCCAATGTCTACATCGAATTAGCGTAAAACACGCACAGAAAATTATTATCTATCAATCATTGGTGCAGAAATATCAGTTTTTGTTTACTACATAAATTAGAAATTGTAGATATTTAGTATGTAGCTAAGCAAGAAAATCCCTAATAAAGTTTTAATATTGTGGTTCGTTTAAAAGGGTGTTATAAGCAAACAACAAGTTTGCTAAATTTAAAAAACTTTCAGTAAATTGCTCATGTGCTCTACAAATAAATAATAGACTAGGGCATTTCTACCACATTTAGTTTCATATACTGCTAGTAACCGAACTTGACTTATTAAATCCTCTATACGAAGTTGAGCCTAAAAGTGGATAAACTTTCAAGATTGAGACTTATAGGATTTTATGAACAATAGATAATATTTTTAAAAAGTGTTTTTCTACCAACAAACCTCTACCACGTGTCAAAATTTATCGACTGGAGCTATTTATCTAACACATGGGCTGAAAAGTCCCAGGCCTAACAAATAGATGGCGCTAGTTCTATTGCATTCACCGCTTTTTCAGTTAGTACTAACCTTCAAAAGACAGCTGTTAAAATTTCATGATATTCTATTCATTATTTTGTGAGTTATTGTGCTAAGAGTGACGCTACTTTTGTTATTTTCAAAACAATGGATCAAAAACAATTTCGTGTTTTAATTTTACACTGCTTCTTGATGGGAAAAAATACCGTTCAATCGAAGCAATGGCTTGAAAAGTGTTATGGGGACTCCGCTCCATCAGAAACAACAATAAAACGTTGGTTTGCTGACTTCAAACGTGGTCGTAGAGACACCGATGATGCAGAACGCAGTGGACGTCCAAATGAGGCGGTAACACCAGAAAACATCAAAAAAATCCACAAAATCGTTTTGAATGATCGAAAAGTGAAGTTGCGTGAGTTAGCTGACATCGTAAAGATATAAAAAGAACGTTTTGGCTTTATATTGCATGAGCATTTGACTATGAGAAAGCTCTGCTCAAAGTAGGTGCCGCGTTTGCTCACTGTTCACCAAAAACAAGAACGTGTTGATGTTTCTGAGCAGTGTTTGGCCATGTTTAAACGTAACAAACCGGAATTTTTGCGTCGATATGTGACAATGGATGAAACATGGATCCATCACTTCACTCCGGAATCAAAACTATCGTCATCTGAGTGGACAGCAACTGGTGAACCTCGTCCAAAGCGACCGAAAGCACAACAATCGGCTGGAAAGGTTATGGCCTCGGTATTTTGGGATGTGCGTGGTGTAATATTCATCGACTATCTTGAGAAGGGAAATACCATCAACAGTGAATATTATATAGCGTTATTGGAGCGTTTGAAGGCCGAAATTGCAAAGAAACGACCGCATATGGCAAAGAAAAAAATTTTATTTCATCAAGACAACGCACCGTGTCACAAGTCAATCAAAACAATGGCAAAACTACATGAATTGAACTTCGAATTGCTCCGACATCCACCGTATTCGCCAGATTTGGCTCCCACCGACTACTGGCTGTTCGCAGACCTATAAAAAATGCTTGCCGCTAAGAAATTTCGCTTGAATGAAAAGGTTATCGCTGAAACTGAGTCCTATTTTGAGCCAAAAGATAAATCGTTCTACAAAAGTGGTATTGAAATGTTAGAGCGGCGCTGGAATGATTGCGTTGTTCTTGATGGAAATTACGTTGATGAATAAAGCTAATTTTGAACAAAAAAAATCGTGTTTTCTTTGTTAGGCCTGGGACTTTTCAGCCCATGTGTTATTTGTGTATAAGTGTGATTATTACAAATGGTTTTAAGTTTCTATTACAGTGTTTATATATATATATATATATATATATATATATATATAAAAACAAACAATTAGTAACAAATAGTAGTCTATATCCATTTATGTGGATATCTGACATCGAAACACCAAGGTTCTTCTGCGATCACTATGCAAAAATAAGCAACTTCACCACGAGCAAAGGGAATGGTTCTCCAGAAACCAAAATGACACCAGACTGCCCATCGGAAAAAGAGATGACCTTGATGTTGATGAAATCAGTACCTGATTGTGTTTATTACGACTGCCATTAAGTGCGTTTTTATTAACGAAAAACGGTTGCATTCTAGGTAGATTTGCGCATTTTTGTGGACATCTTCGTAAAAATTTTTGTTTGCTAAATTAAATCAATGGTCCTTCTTAATATTTAATACAAGAAATCCTGGATTTTAATTAAACAAATGTCGAAAATAAGGTAGGCAGAGTACCGGTATTCACAGATTCGTCTAGTCACCCGCTCGCCGCCTTCCACTGTCGTGCAGTAGGTATTCCACAATACTGAGATTTTATATTATTGTAGCTCGACTTTTTAATTTAATTTTGTTGATTAGCACCCACATTTATTAATCTTTCCATCATTTATTAGATGGTTATTATTTTCTTCAAAAAGAAATCTAATTTTAGGAAGTCAACATGTCCAAACAACCAACTTAAGTGAAAAATTAACTTTTAAAGAGTATCATGTAGAAAGTAGGAATTAAATTCATTTGTTTATTAATTATTACTTATTTTGTATGTGCATGTATTTTTTAAAATAAATTCTTTTCGTTTTAATAAATCGTGTATGAGCAAATGCAAGAAAGGCATAAAATTGTTAAATTATTTTATGCTTATGGCGAGTAACAAAGATATCGCTAAAACAGATTTAATTTGCCAAACAGGTGATCCGAACTCATATGTAATCATTTATGAAATAATCATTCCTCACGTTTATACGATGTTTACAGCTTTGTTTCTTAAAGGGCGGCTACTAGGACCTTGACGGCGGATTTTTAGTAATTAGCGGCGGATTACATGGCCAAAGTGTCGGTTTTAACGAATTATTTTTTTTCTCATATCAAACTAATCGTTTAATTACTTTTGACGATTGAGCATGTATATCATTTAAATATGCATAACTATACAGAAAGTTTCATTGATAAATATTATTTCGTTTTAAATTGAAACAAGTTTAAACTTCAAATATTCTTTAGGTGGCAGAGGATTGGTGCTTTTACCCTATACACGCGTAAAGTATGGCGAAGCTTTCTCTTAGTACATGCAGGACTCCCTCAAGGATCTGTGATCAGCCCTGTTCTCTTTAGTTTAATGATCAACAATGTTATTGCTGCAGTTCAGAGTATTCTTGGTACCTAAGGTCTACTTTACGCAGATGACTTAGTCATTTGGGCAACCAGAAGTACGATAAAAGCGTTTGAGGCGATTATAAACCAAGCTTTAGCTCGACTTTCATCTTAGGTTAATTAAAATAAACTAGTAGTCAACCCAGAAAAATCGGAATTTCTACTGTTTACGCTGTCCATTAGGCAACAAGCAGGAGGCTCTTTACTCTAGTCCAATCCCCATAGTGAAATGAAAGCCACTACTTATTTAGGGGTTCAGCTTGACACTAAGTTGCAGTGGTCAAAGCAAATCGATCAGCTAGCACAGAAGAGAAGTAAATGAATAAGGTTAGTGCGTACACTAGCAGAAACGAAATGGGAAGCGTATGTAAGACCCATGATGGGGTATGAAACAAACTGATTGTCACAGCCCCCAAGACAACTCTGAAGAAGCTAGATAGAACTCAGAACCAAGCCCTGAGATTGATAACTGGGGCTCCCAGCTCTATCCCTTTTAACGATATGGAATTGCAAACCGGTGTAGATCCCCTATCGGCAAGAAGAGACCTGGCAGTAATAAGTCTAAATGAAAAGGTAAATTGCCTGGAGATGGACTACTAAAAAAAAACTATAAGCCGCCTACTCAACGACTGAAAACATAGAAATCCTAGCTCGAAGAGGCATATAATAGATATAAAAGAGAGAGTACTCTTCTCAGGACATGCAGTTACGGATGTTTTAGTGCACCATATCGCTAAGGAGAGATTGAACTTGATCGAGCCGATGAATGAAAGTAAAACTCCGCCAACCATGCAAAGAGCCATTGTACTGGGAACCATTTATATAAGATATCCAGTCCCAAAGTGGATCTACATAGGTATACACCGAAAGCTTGGCGCTTGATGCTCGTGGTAATGGGGACTCAGAAACCCACGCAAATTACTTTAGCACTTCTTTTCATACACACCTTGTATACAATTCTCTTACATTCGGCTAGGTCTTTCGACCAGCATCTTTTCAGTCTTCTCTGGATGTGTGGTTAGTTGATTAGAGCGTTAATTAAGTTGCTTTTATTGTTAGTATTCCTTTTGTTATATTTCGTTGCAAGGGGTCGAATTACATCTTTTACGTATGCTGTGTTGAGGTCTTCGTAGAGAGTTTGACTGGAGATGTACCAGGGGGGTGCTTGCCATTATTCTTAGTGTTTTTTATTTGAATGTTTGTATCATATTAATGTTTGATGGTTTCGCGGATTCCCAAAGTTCTATGCCAAAAGTCCATATTGGTGTTAATATTATTTTGTGAGCCAATTTAGTTGTTTGGTTTTAAAGTCAGCTATTAGCTGTTTAGCCTTAATATGCTCCTTCCATGTCAATTTTTGATCTAGGTAAAGACTCAAGTATTTGACCTCGTTCGTAACAGGTATAAGAAGATTGTTTATTTTTACCCCAGGACAGATGAAGTGTTTGTTTGTAAAAATAATTTAAGTGGATTTTGTTCTATTGACTTTTATTTTCCATTTCTGGAGCTAATTTTTGAACAAATTAGAATGATTCTAGAGTTTGTCGGAGGCCGTACGGGGTCTTGGTCTGTTGCAAAAATTACAGTATCGTCTCCAAATCTGTCAGCTGTTGTAGGAATATACGCAGTGAATAAGGCCTAAGAACACTGCCGTGTGGTGATTCAGTTTGTATTGGGCGGTAGTCTGTTCGATCTGTATTAATTTTAATGTCAAAATGTAGGATTTAAGGATTTAATAGAGCTGATTTAAAAATGTTTGTTTCAGCTTATACAAGAGACCCCAATTTCATACCTTGTCAAATGTTTGTTGTATATTCAGGAAGGGCGCAGCACACCTTTTTTTTTGCAAGGTTATTTCATATCATGTTCACTATTCTGTGGCATTGCTCTGTAGTAGAATGTTTTTTTCTAAAGCCAACTGATGCGAAGAGATTAGGTTTAATGTAGAACTTTCTGTTTTCATTCGCGTCAATAAAATTCTCTAAAATATTTTTAAAAGTTTCAGTTGGTGGCTTTACAGGCTAGATTTGGGTAAACGTCCACTGAACTGCAGGTAGTGGTCAAGATGCAGGATTCAGTTAAAGATGGTAGTTAACAAATCTATAGCTCTTCTTGCTAGGTGCTTGAGTGTTTTTTCAACAATTAAGTCGTGCTCGGAGGATTTATGAGAGTTTGTAGTTTCTGTAGTTATTAGTGTTTTTAACGACTGCACGACACCGTAACGGAAAGTCTTGAAGCAATCAAGAATCTAACCACCGACACCACATCTTAATATCTATTCATAGTACGCATAATCAGGAAGAAATGGGACTCAGAAACCAATCGGCTGTAAGAGCAATTATTAAAAAACTCTCACAAAGTCCAAAACTACAAGGATTTAATGAAATGTCTCCAAAAGAGATTGCAATTCTTAGAAGCAATAAGAGAATCGAAACAAAAAAATTCGAATCAACAGCGTCGATGAAAACAAGAAACGACGCTGCAAGTACTGCAATAGCCAACACCACACAATCTACCTTTGTGAGAAATTCCTTTACCTACCTCCAAATCAGAGGGACCGCATCGCCCAGGACAAAAATATTTATATCAAATGTTTAGCGCTGCTACAAGTGTTGCAAGGCACACCACACCCTTCTCCATAGAGATTAACTCAGGCAGCAAGCAATTCGACCAGGAGAACGCTCATCCCAATAAGTGAGCAACAACGTCACACGACAAGAAGGCAGTGTATTATTGGCTAAAGTATTAATTCGAGCAAAAAGAGTTGATGGCACAGATTCTCAAGCTTCGCTAATCATCGAACAAGCAGCTCAACCAATGGGCCTACCAAGAAGCAGGATTAAGGAATTTGGAAACAAGCAGCTCAAAACATCCATCATTCAGATTGTATTTGTAATTTCACACTGAACACTACATTGTTATTTTGTAAGGAAGCCACCAGAAAGCTATATAGATGAATGGAACAATTGCCTACTAGCCCACCCCACGATAATAATAAGAGCAAAGTACATCAGCACAATCACGCTGGATGACCTACACAAGGCCAAGTATGAAATAGTGAGTCAAAATAAAAAATTCAAGTGGATTGTCAGGAGTATCTCAAGAAGCAAAAGGCAACACCCACATTGTCGGTAGAGTGACACGTCTGGAAGAACAGAGCCAATTAACAAATCTGATCAAGGAGTCTTTCAAGACAACCAGTGGTGGTAGTTTCAACGATAGGATGCAATCAATCCGCCTTCAACTTTAAGAACACAATATTCACAAACTCGAACCCCCATCAAGTGGGTGAAAGAAGAACTCATGAAAGAAGTATTTTCAGACCAATGTAATAAGTTATAAAAAATGATACAAAAGAAATGGAAGACACTAGAACTAGACAAAAGCATTTATAACAACGAAAAACATTTTGTGATAGAGTACTCCACAAAAAGTGTCATTATAACAGTTGAACACGAGGTCTTCTATATTCTTAACGCGATCACATACATTAAGGTCCGAGCAGCCATCAAATCACGTCAAGTTTAAGTACCTACAGCTCTACTACAGTAAGAAACAGGGAGAAGAAGCCTGATTCAACCAGAACTCGAAAGATGCCCAACCAGAGTCCAATACAAGCATCAAGCAATAGCTAGCATGACAGAAAAGTCAGTGATGGCATTCCTAGAAGTGAGGAAGCTTGTGTACCCACCGCAGACGGTGGAATTTTGTGTAAGACCTCTCTTGTGTAGATTTAGCTCATGAACAAATCTCATGACGACCAAAATTGACGTAAAACCAATAGTTTACGAGATATTTGAGAAAAACTGATTTTCGTGACCTTTGACCTTCTGTAACTTCTTTAGGCGTCCAGTTGGCTTTATGGACTTTTGAGGGATTGTTTTTGACGTCGAAATAAAGAGAATCTCGAAGGAAAATCTTTAGTCGGAGTTTTTTAGAGGTTTGGCCCTTTTTTGTATAAAGTGACTGGGCTATTTAAGATTGATATACTCTTCACCTCTCACCCGAGCTGTTTTAACAATATCACACTTGAATGTAACACTTTTCACGCCCTTTCTGCGCTTTTGTTTAGGTTCACGTAGTTCGTTGGAATCCATTTTGATAATAAGCTGTGTTGGTAAGGTAGGTAAACAATCTGCAAGCCCTCTGTCAGTTATTTAAAAAACAACATAAATCCCGGAGATATGTGATTTTCTTATGAACTGAAAACTTTGAGGTGCATATAAATCTAATGGAGACTCGGATCAATGTGGTTTTCTCATGGAATAGTGAAGGCTGGTACAGACAATGCGCAAAAGTAAAAAGTGAATTTTGACAAAATATAGATATATGTGGTTTTTAAAGTGACCAATTCAATTATTGTCATCAATTAACGGGTTGACAAAATTGTATTTATGCACTTTTTTGGTTTCTTGAACTATTTGATGGCTAGATAGCGTATGAGGTAATCTTCTAGACTTATCACGTGACGATTTACTTTCTACGAGAAGTTGCTTTTTAGACACTTTCTCAGTTTCCCCGTTTTCTTGCTCCATTTGGTAACTAGATAGCGTATGAGACCTTTTTCTAGATTTATCAGAAACATATAACGATTTATTTGAGCTAGATTCTGATGACCGGTTCATTATTTTAGATATTTTACAAAAATTCTTGTAATTGAAAAATGATAAGTCTAAAAGAATATCTCATACGCAATCTAACCAGCAAATGGTTCGAAAAATCAAAAAAAAAGTGCCTAAAAAGCGATTTTGCGTAGGAATTATTACTCGAAATCCGTTTTTAAAAATTGTATTTATTTGTTATTGCACGAGGGACACATGATACAGCTGTTTTCATTTTATTTCCTTTTCTTACTGTAAAGAGATGAAGTTGTTACAGCTGTTGGTGTTGCTGACTATTTAGTTTCAATTTAGATCCGGTTAGCAAATTTATTGAGGAAATTTGTGTTAATTTTCCTAATTTGGATTTGAACTTTTGATTAACCGAGTGACCGCAGCTCGGTCTGTCGAATTCTTGCTTGCTCATTCAAAAAGCATTCAAACGTCTCACTAGGCGTCGTCATCGACAAAGTAAATGTTTTGGAAAAGCAAAACTCATAGTAAAAGTTTTTCTAACTTTAAAGCTCAACTCTTAACAAGTTTTTACTAGCAATCATATTTAGTTTCTTTTTCTGGCATGTACTGGATCTTAGGAAAAGAAGACCGAATCTGAGTGGGACTTTGACTACTACAAACGGCCTAACTAAGAGCATTGAATAAAGGAAGCTGCAACAATCCTATTTTATTGTCTCGTGTTCATTCCTTGGCATTTCAAAAAGAGTTGGTTGTATAAAGAGTAAAAGTGGAGCAGTAAAGGAATTTCGACTAGTGACATCGATCGTGAAGTGAATGTTCTATAACTCGGGAATGAAACATCTTACGATAAAACAACTTTCTTATTAAAATTATATGACGTATTGCAGTTGAGTGTCATCGACAGTCGTTTGTTTGTAATTGTTTTAATACATCAATCATTTGTAAACAAGCTCCCACGATTGATCTCAAAGAACTTGCCATTTTAATAAATTGTTTTTATGTATGAGACAAATCTTATAAATTCTGAATATTCTTCGTTTATCTTATCTGGACCATGATTCTAGATAAACCACAATATCATGATAGTAGTAGATAATTAAAATCTTAAACTAGTAGTTGTTCCTGCTTAGAATTTGTAATGTTCATTTTGTTTTGTTATTTTAAAGTATCTTTATTATTGGCATAATGTTTCTATTCTGGATAATATGAATCTCTAAGTTTAGTTATTTCCAAATTTGTTCTAATCAAAAGGAATAATGTCGTATATCTGATATCGATGATAAATAAATATCTAATAAACAGATAAAGTTAGTACAATTAGTAATAAAGTAGAAATAATGTGAAAATAGCAAAACAATAACGAATAAGTAAATTCCATTCAAATTATATTTACGGATACACTTTATCGTTCTTATATAATAGCCTCTTAGATTCAAAAACTATGTTGTAAAACATTTTAAGGAAATAAACCATAATAATAAATTGTTCAACTTTGCTATTGTATACGCTTAATACCTCCTAAGCCAGCTTTTCAATACAGTATCGACATGAAAATCCGACTAGTTATGACAGGTTAAGGGGAAAATACAGTATGAGTTTCCACATTAAAACAACTTTAGAGATTAACTTTTAGCAATAAGTATTGGGGGTAGAAACCTAAATGCTTTTTCGATGCTCGATGGCAGTTCTTTCTTTAGTTTTAATGTTGTACTCGTAAAGATAACAACCTGGACTATTTTATGTTGAAGTTTTCCACTTACGGAAAAAAATGGGTTTTCATTGTATTAAATATTTTAGTTCTCGCTCATACTTTAACTTTACAAAATCGTCTGTAAATATCTAGTTTTACACAACAGTTCACTTATTGAATTTTATTGTTTCTGATGAGATTTCCAACTTACACTTTATAAAAAAATGTACAAAGATCAAAGTTCAAAGTAAAAAATTCTTGTTCGAATTTAGGTTATAAACTAATACATAAAAGTTGGCTAGAAAGCATAAATTTCCATCATAATTAAATAATGCAAATATTCTATTACATATGTTAAGTTAAAGCTTTTTCACTATTCAATCTGTCAACGAATCAAGTTTAATGCTGTTTTCTACTTGGCTTGCCCTAAGCAATCCGCAAGACACCGACCGTGTTCAAACGTTTCTCACTGGAGAAAAGCAAACAACTGTAGCTAATCGGGAAAAGAGAAAAGTTCGACTCGTCAGCATTGTAAATTGGCAGCCCTCTTTGTCGCAACAATATCTGAATTGAGTTTCCTCCCTATTCTCCTCTGATCGACGCGATGCGACAATACAATTTCTGAGTCTAAGCTGTATTTTTAAATTATGTAACGCTTAACTGTTATATTTTACTCATATCGTGTGTAATAAATTAGTCTTATAATGAATTATTGATCTTGACGTGATCCTAATGAACGTTGTCGAAAAAGAAGGAGGTTGTTCAAGAGCATATCAATAGCAGTTCACCAGCTGATGAAATAACTAGAAAATGCACCCCGTTAGTGGGCACGATGATGCCCGCTAATAAAAGAGCGAATTGAATTCTCAACGGATATCCATGTTAAGAGTGATTAGAACGTAGCCCTAAATGACTATTAGTGAAGTACTGACGGCCAAGAAATTTTAATTTACTCGTTCTCGCCGTCCTTGCAGATGTACAAGTTTGAACTTGTGTCGAACAGAAATTTGAGTTCACTTGCCATATCGGCAAAAACAAGCAGCCAGGATTGGAGGAAAAGTTGGTGGTTTACAATCTTTCTCGGCTAATTTAGGCAGCATGGCAACGTTTTCTAAATCGCCGCTGATGAGACCAACAATGTTTGTCCTTCGCAGATTAAGAAAAATAACGCGAGTCCCTAAAACGCGAGCTACTTGACTAGCCAGACTCTCAATAAAGTGTATCTCAGAAAGACTCGATTTCTGCAGCGGAAGTACAGCAGTGGCATGTAACAGCTTAAGTAATCTTGCCTGCGAACTCTGCACTGTTCTGTAGAGAAGCACGAAACTGGCACCCTACGAGGAATTGGATGCGCGTAGTCAAGCGGCTGTACTAGAACCTTTGCTGAAGGCACATTTCTTTACTTTTGAAAGCGCAGTTTCCGGAAAACAAATAATCGATCTATCAGGACACTTTTCCGTTGATCGAGCTAAGATATGACATGGATGAGTTTGTTCTTCAGTTTTGTCAAGCCGGATTGTCAAATAGTCCGATCAAAAGGGCGATAGTTAAACGGCACGCAATTCAGGAAAGGGCTGCAGCCTGCGCCTTCGTTCGTTGCTAGCCGGGAATTAAGAAACTGAAAACGACTATGCTATGCCTACTTCTTTTACAGAAACTCGTAGAAAGTAGTAAGGTTCTCTGGTGGTTCAGACCGTAGCAAGCAAGCAAGTCAATGTTGTATTCCGGTTCCAAAGAAAACTGAAGACCGTTGTAAGAGTTCTACTCTTTTTCAACAGCTGTGGTAAAATAAATTGGGGTTAGGAATGCGACGACCTCTTCGATGGCAGTGGTACTCGCTCTAAATTAAAGAATACAAACGCTAAGTGGAAACTTGACTGTGATATGTTATAGTAGTGGCGCAGACGTCCAAGTCGATTGCAGGCGAGAACGCGAACGGCGATTCCTCCTTGTTGGGGCAGAAAAAGTTACTGTGGATGTTGATACTTAGGGTTCGAAAATACTGTTCCGGAATTTGCCTTCACTTTTAAGAAAAACACAGTAAAACCATAGCTAGAAAAACGCAACTGTTAACTACATCACTTGATGATTTGGCGGGAGCGAGTGAGTGCCCTTGTGAGTTACAAGGAGGATATCAAATAGGATATTTATTAACTAGTGTTTCTTTTTAAGTTTTAAGTACGTTTCTAAAAATCTTTAGGACTTATATATCCTTCGTTAATTCCCGGTGCGCATCTAGTTCTAGCAGAAATAATTACTGTATTAACAGCTCGTAAAAATCTGAATAAAACAGATTTTGATCCAGAAGTCCCCGCCAGGCCACTCGCTTGTAAGGCTAGCAAAGCAGGCTTTCCCTCTGTCGGAATCTAGCGCATATCCTTAGCGGCTCGTGACGAAAATAGTGAATCGATAATTGATCGTGCGTCAAATGAAAGCTTTTATAGATGTGTAACAGCGTCCGCATATTGAAGCCTGAGATCCTACCACTAATTATCTGAAAAGCAAACAGCTGCGCTGTTGAACGATATTCAGCTAGTGCTTCAGTTGGTCGTTTCAGCTCAGCGTGTGAGGGAATTTATTAGCATGATAAGTGACAATGGCTCAAATCTTTTTATCAAAGCTTTTTATTAAAATTTTTTACTTTAATATAAACCTGACCTAATTAAACCGTGTAGAGTAATTTTACTTCGAGTCACAAGCATTGAAGAGTTTCCTGACTGTCTCTATTCTATGAATATTTACGTTATAGGTTCTTTCTATTCTAGGTATAAAAAAGCTGGGATGTTTTATGTGTACAGGCTTTCTCTATAAATATAACATCATCATTTTTAAAAAAATGATACAATAAATTTCGAAACTTAATTTGTTTTATGGCATCCTTAAGGTTCCATAAAAATTTCTTTTTAAGGACTTGCACATCAACAAAACCGAACCCTAAATTCTTACAGTGCGTAAAACGACTTCATTTTTATTCAAAAAACCGTAAAAGGGTAAAATGTGGATACACACAGAAAAGAAGAACTTATTATACGAGCACATAAAAATAACAAAGTCCGACTCGTCGGTCGTTCGCGCTTGGGAACACTTTTATTTTGAACAGTTCGTTACATGGGTGGAATTTTAATTAGGTCTGATAATTAACAGAGTTTCCGAGGGCGTGGCAATAAAAATCCTGGATTTGTTAGAATCCACTTTTACCCTCAACAGTTACAGAATACACGGGTGCTAATCGAATTATACTTTTCCTGTTGATATTGTTTGACCTGTGAATTACAATTTCACACCAGGAGGAAAAAAATCAGAAGTGAATTTTAAATATTTGCATATATACACATACATACAATTTCGAGAGGGTTTTCGTTTTTAAACAGAAAATAGAGACGTTTGAATAAAATTTTAATAAAAAATTCCTGAGAATATTTATTTAAAAAATTTAAAAAAAAAGGAAAATAACAAGCTGAAATAGAGAGCAGGAAATTCCACCGGATGAAAAATTAAAAAAGAAACGGGAAACGAGTACGAGGATATTTTTAATGCCAAATGGTATTAGATAGTTTCTAGTGTCGCAGTAAATCTAAAAGAAAGCCCAATGTAGAAAAGCTAAATTGTGCTGTCAAGGTGAAGTACATGTATTCCCTCATCGGTTCTAGAAGTTTAGGGTTTCGCATGTAGCGTGGATCCTCGAAGTAATCAAAACTTCTCAGACTTATGTGAGGCTTGTCGAAACTTCCAAACTAATCAAACCATCCCGTAAATAGCTTCATTTTCCCAATAAAACGCCAGTTTTGTAAAGATATCATCATCACTTAAATAAAAATGATTTTATTATTATGTTTGTAAACTTAATATGTGTGATCGGTTTGTGCTACTGCTGGGAAATGTTTTTAAAGTTATTTAATATCCTGAATGTCTAGTCGCAGACAAACGTTTGTCATTTCAAATTTAATTTGTTGCTTCATATTAGAAATGCCACTGAATCGTTTGCTTTTGATATGAAGTTTGAAACCCTATTCAGAGGAAAACCTTTTTCAAGCTTTTCTCAAAATCATTAAACTTGACAATTGAACTTAAAAGTAAATTATTTGTTTTTTGCGAGACTTTACTACTTTTTTAATATCAGAGATTTATTTTTTTTGTTTTGAACGCAAAATAAGGTGTCTTTCCTGATTTGTAATTGCTCATAGATGTAAAAACGCATTCTACAAATTTACTTGAATTTTAGAGCAAATACCGTTTCAAAGTTGATTATCGTTTATCATATTGTTGTAAATGATAACTAGTACGACAGTTAGTTAAAAGAAAGAACCTGTGGTAAATTGGCAAGGATGTGTTTGACATAGAGTAATTGGAAATAAGCCAAAATACATTTAGGAGAATCTGTTCGATTTTGCTCCAATTATTTTGTAGTTATTGGACTACAGTTTTGATAATAATGCTCTGATGCTCTCCAAATGCGTTTGGCATTAAAGTTAATAGATGGAAAGGAAATGTATATATATATATAAAACAAATAGTAACTAACCCTAAATGTTATCAAATAAACAATGACAACAACAAAATCAATAAAGTATATAGAGAAGAAAAATATCCTCAACTACTAGTTGTTGAAGTTATGGAACCAGACAGGGATGTCGCACTTATAAGAAAAGCACCTCTCAGGAACGAGCTAAAATTCAGAAAACTGGAGATGCTCGATTAAAAAAATCTTTAAATAAAAATCATACCAAAGTTGCAAATCGGTTTTTACGAAATTCATTATTTAATAACACATCAGTGTATTAATGTAAAACACAGTTTAAAAATGATTTTTAACCCAGATCCATAAGAAGCTTCCTGTTCTCTTAATCCGCAGGTCAAATAAATCAGAATGAATTGGTGATCGTACGAATCCTTTTGCAAATATTTTACAGATGGAGTTTAGAATCTGTTAGCAAGTCAACTACAAGCCAATATATTGTCGTTCCGAGAGACCACTTTAGAATACGCCAAGTTAGTAGGTTGCTTCAAATTACGGTCAGAACGTACTAACCAAAAGAACTCCTGAAAATTTCTATAAAAATATAAGACAAGCTGTCAGAGGTACCTTCCAGGACGTAGTAAGGTAAAATGGAGATCTTTCACTTACGGAATAAATTTATGATAGGATCTGTCAATGATTCAGTTACTGAAGTTTAAAGAGAAATATGTAACCGTACTCCTCCAGTGAAACAACTACTTAAAATTTATCAGTGAGAGGAACGAACTTAAATGATAAGACGCTGGCGTCTGAATAAAAAAAGCAATAGGAGTAACTAACTGGAATTTAAAGTTTAGAGAGCTAATTGCTAATACTAAACCACTTAATAAAAATAAATACTGCCGGTGCCGGTCCCAAGCCAGGATGAGAAAGGCGGAGGAGTCCACTCTGCAACGTGGTTGGAGGAACTAAGTATCCTCGTCTCAGGAATTAGTGACTACGAACATCTATCATGAAGCAGAGAGGAGGCGTGCTTGTACGCTTTAAAGAAAGCAGCCCTCCCAGCAAGCTCGGATGTTATGGGCCAATTCTTCATACACCCAAAACATCAACTGATTAAATGAAGACAAAAAGAAAAACTCGGACGACGAACTGGCGTGGACGTGGAATTTTCAAGTATGCAACATGGAATGTTAAGAGTATTAACGGAAAAGAGGTGGAGTTGGTGGAAGAAATGGAAAGGGCTGGAGTACAAATCTCAGGTATTACGGAGACTAAACAGAAAGGCCACGGCTGCGAAACAATACACAACGATGCCAATCCTTATAGTATACTCTGGGGTGGCAAGAAGAAAAAGGGTTCATTGACAAGGAGCGATCAGATCTTGTGAGAGATTAGTCGCTTATACACGAAACAACTCTAACTGTCACAATCGAAGAAAGACCGAACGCAAAATTAAATTTCATTGTAATATACTGCCCTGATAAGGACTTAACAGCAGAGGTAAAGGATTCTTTTTATGGACATCTTCAAAAAGTCTATGAAAGCATTCACAACAAAATTATTGTTGTGAGTGATTTAAATCGAAGGATAGGATGTGACCTTATAGGTTACGGCGGTAGTTAGTGCTCGGAGAACCACACAGAAACAACAACGGAAACGATTGCATCAATTCTGTCTGGCCAATAATAATCATTCTGAACAAGTACACCCGTGTAGAACCTACTAAAAACAAAAAATGAATCATTGACAATATTATAGTGTACCATAGTTCATTCAACTTTGTCAGGGACACTCGAGTATTGAAAGCAGCAGAAATAGGCAGCGATAACAATCTTGTCGTTCTTACTGGAACTAAAGCTCAAAGTGACACTGACAGTAGTAAAATAGAAAAGAAAAGAGGAAGAAGATTTGCTCATATAAGCTAAAGACGCCGAATGTCACATTCCTCTTACAGAAGAAGCTAGTAGAAAAGGCTTTTGAGTTAGCAGCCTGAAAGGAAGAAGTAGATCTGGAAGAGGCATGGCAAAACTCCAAAACTACCACCCTGACAGCGGCATTAGATGTGTGCGGAAGCGTTTCTATAGGTGGAAGGAAGAAAAAGATGACACGTTGATTGAGTAACGAAATTAAAGAGGAAGTGAGAAAGAAAAAGAAGTTGCGGAAAACTTATCTGCTAAACTAAACTCAGCAATTTTAAAATGCTCACAAAGAACACAGACTGAAAGTCAAGCAAGTAGTAATAGTCTCAAAGCAACTGGGAGGAATTTGGCAACTTTCTATAACTGCTGAAAAAAATCAGAAACTATTTTAAAAGCAATAAAAAACATGATTAAAGAGACAAATGAAAACCGTCCTCTAAAATTCATTAAGATTAATAATGAAATCTTATTTACAAAACCAAATGAGATTATAGAAATATGAAAGAAACACTTTCAGGGGCTCGTGAATAATGATACTGTGATATGGAAAGACAGCGATGATAAGGAAGAAGTTGAAACAGAAAGTCAAAGACAGCTGGCCAGCAATCATCCAGATGCCGCCCTAAACTTTGTTGGGATACAGGAAGCTCTCGCTGGGTTAAGTCAGGTAAAGCTGTCAAAAAAGATGATATAACTCCGGAGATGCTGGGGTATGTAAAACCAGTTGGAGAGGAAATGCTT
The DNA here is from genome assembly GCA_011009095.1 of Ignelater luminosus. Taxonomy (NCBI): domain Eukaryota; kingdom Metazoa; phylum Arthropoda; class Insecta; order Coleoptera; family Elateridae; genus Ignelater; species Ignelater luminosus. The sequence goes on from VTPC01091288.1 coordinate 92,166, forward strand.
CACTCGCTTGGAAGACAATCAAAATCCTGGAAAACTGGCAGCTTTGAGGAGTTGAACAACTGTTACTATACCTTTATTTAAAGAGAGAGATAACCGGGAATGCAATAACCATCGAAGCATCTCACAGGCATCTCACTACTCAGTGTACCCGGAAAGGTCTATGGGAAAGTCTACAGGAGAAGAGGCTAAGAATACAAATGGAGACAAAACTGGAGGAAGCTCATTGCGGCTATTGACCAAACCGAGGGACCCAGAACGCCATATTTGTATAGAGTATAATAAAGAACTTATTTTGTGCTTTATTGATATCGTGAAGGTGTTTCACTGGGTACCTTGGGGATCCATTTGAAGAGTCCTGAAAAGTTACCGCGTCTCAAACGAACTGACCAAGATAACTAACACCTTCTATCATGATCAAAGGGGAAGCTTTGGAGTAAGTGCACCAATTTAAGTATCTAGGTGTGTGGATTTCTAGTGAACACAGATATGAATGCCAGGACTTGAGAAGCACGCTATCAGGCCTAAGTTCTTGAGGAAACAGGAGGTACAAAGCTTGCAGTGTACAGGACAACATACCTACCTATTCTCAACTACAACTGGGAAACATGGAGCCTCGCCAGCAAGTTTAAAAGCAGATGAGATATTTGAGAGAAGTAGCTAGGAAAACTAGAGGAGATTGCATCTGAAACTCAAGCATCGAGACAGATCTCGGAGTGAACCCTCTGTTGGACAAGGTAAGATGATTTGGTCATGTACAACGCATGGAAGTCTCCAACTACCCACGACAAATACTAGAGGCAAAGGTTCAAAGAAGGAGACTTTGTGGAAGAAGACTGACTATCTGGGCTGATAACTGGGATCAAGCTGCTGAGCTAGCTCAGGACAGAACGACTTGGTGGATTTTTTGTCAACCTTCTGCACTGCCCGGTAAATGAGAGACCAGGACTAAGTAAGTAATAATAAAAATAACTAAAAAGAAAGGGTAGAAACAGCAGATAGCGGGATTTTTAGAAAAATAGGCATTCAAGATGATGAAGTATCAATGGAAGAAAACTGATGAATAGTCAGGGAAAAGACTGCATAACCGAAAAGGGTGAATCCAAATCACACAAGGTGTTAGATAAAAATTGAGACACCTTATTTAACTTTTACTTCAACTAGAGTTTCTTCCAGTTCAATGATAATATCTATCAGCATTCTTATGGTCTAGCCATATGCACCTTGATCTTCGTTTTTGATGGATATATTTATCTACAATCTCTAATGTGATCAGGTCGACACTAAAGACACCAGTACACAGTAAGATAACTCACAGTATGTGGCACTTATAAATTATCTTGCGGAAGTGGCCGATTTACCTACGTGATAAGTAGAACCTTCACGGTTTTAAAAACATCTTCTGCCATATCTTTAGTTTTCAGCTCCAACTTTAATATCTACCACTGTTCTGCACCCAAAGAATAGCACTCGCCTGCACTTTCACAAAGTTATCAAAATCAACAGTATGTTGTTTGAATATTGAAACCAAGAGCATTGAACCCTACAACTCCCAGTATAAGCGTAGACTGATACAATCTTTCTTTTGCAGTTTGAAAACTCGACTGACAACCAAGAGTAACATTTACCTGCTTTTAGACTGACTGACTGTTCTTTCCGGCTCTACTTAGAATTACTGATTTTAGAATTACTAATCTTCCAAACGGTATTTCTTAGTAATTTGGGCTCTGTTGATCGTCCGTCTCGTGACAAGTTAAAACGCGTTTTATTATTGGAAACTTTAATAACAAACTCTTAGCTATGACGGCGCGTCAAATGTTTATTTGTGCAGCCTTCTTGGAATTTGAATAATTTACTTAAGTTCGTTACTCTTGAGTTATTTGTATAAAGCTGAACTTGGATTATTCAAGGTTTGTAATTATGAATTCAAAACGCTTAGACGCAACATGACTTAACTAAGATTTTAAAGTGATATCAGCATCAGCATTTTTTAAAAAGTGAATCGTCAACAGACTGGAAGAAAGAAAAACGGTATTTTGTCTTCTTTAATTTTAAAGTTTTGTGGATGCGAGTCAACTTTTCTTAATTATTGTTTTTTTTATTAATACTTAACTTCAAAGCTCAAAGCTTGAAACTTAAAGCATTACTGTAAACTACATAGCTGGCAAAGACAGATTATAGTAGAGATAGATCTAACAAAGTTATTAATCGGTTGTGCGCCTTCGAATACTTAGAAAGCTTAAGAAACGTTGTCGGTGTAATAGTACCTTTCACTACTTATTACTTAACAAACCAAACCTATTCGAAAATTTCGTTTTCGTTAACAAAATGTGTCTCAAGGAACACTTCAAATGTGCTTTATAGAACAAGCCACAAATAGCAGGGCTTAGAAAACTTCAGCATAAAAACTACTTCACGAAGAAAGTTTACAACAAAAGTCTTGTTAAAAATAGAATTACATACTGAAACTTTCAATGGCAGCACAATGAAGATGAAAAATAGAAACTTGAGTAACGTAATCTTATTGAAAATTAGCCGTGAGAAATCACCCGCTAACATTTATACAAGCAGCTGTATTTAACTTCCTCAAAACGATAAATGTTGCTATTGTATAATTTCGCCTACATATATCTCGTGACATTTACACTATTTCTTAATGGAAAATGGTAAATAGTACATTTGACAAGTAAATGTTATCAAAGTTGTAACAGAAAAGCTTGCTGCTTGCGTGAAGGTTAGTAGCCAATAAAGCTAAAACGAGAATTTTCAATAATGTTAACGTTCTCAAAGGCGGCATTTACTGCACTAGTAGATTTCCAGACTGTGTTGGTCTTAAACAGTATTAATGGAAAATAAATACAGAAAAATCTTTCGTAATAATTTCCATAAGTTTCTGTTATAAAAGGTAAATCTAGACACGTGTTGACCTGTTTATTGAAGTTGAATGATAAACGATATGCTCTCTTAGGCACTTATTGCATTAATTTTGGATTTCTGTATTAACTGTTAAAAACTTTTAATAAAAAGTTTAAATATTTATCTAATGTCTGCCATTTTCAAATATTAAATACGATATACAACACATTTAATTAAACCTAGATTACCATATCTAATATGCCAGACGCCAAGTCGAGTAATTTTAACTGGGTTTGTTTCTTATTTTACGATTTTCTCATGTTCTTGCCTTAGCCAATACAAGCAACTTCCACAAATCACTAAACAATAAGATATGGCCATCTTAAAACTGCAAGTTTGTTTGCAACTTTTCGTACATCTACAGGAGATTTTAAGTAGAAGCTCAACTTTACAGCTACTCCATCTTCTTCAGTTCAAATCATTGTCTCAATGAATTATTATTAACATCTGAGAGAGTATTGTCGACTTCAACACGTTTCATTCTATGTGCTGTCACGATCTTTGAATAAAAATGGCCAGTAATATTTTCTCAGTATACGTAGTTGCATAATCTACTCTCATCTGTGATGTAGCCTATGAATGACATCATCCGGTAAAACTACGCCAAGTCTAAGAGTGACCGTACTTAATTCAGATTAAAGTATCATGAGCCTTTATATACAGAAGCTAATCAAATAAAAATGAAACACCATCGCAATAATTTGTAAATGAATTGATAACTGGACTCATTCCTTGAAATTATTCCAACTCCTAACAAACCGGAAAAAATCGCTTGATGAGAACTTTATTTCATTTGAAATAGGGCTCATTTTGTTTAAGTCTTTGATAATTACAGTTAAGGGTCTTCCAACGCTGCTTTTCCGGAATAGTTTCAAGAAAATGTTATCGAATTGTCTAATGTCATAGTCTTTTGGTATTTTATCCTTTGACATTATTTTAATTTCTTTATCTGAAAAAATAGTAGTAGTAGTAGTAATATCTTCTAGTTATTAATGCCCCAAGGCCAATTGGAAGCAACACAGGCCCACTTGCAGTTATAATCTTGATCTTGTTCTTCATAATAATGCGACTGAGTACCACTTTCAGAATTTCAGCGAACCAGTCTCAGTGTTGGCCAGAAATCTGTTTGATGTATTTCTCTGTTTCGGTCTGCAGCTCCTCAAACCATCCTCATTTAAGCTATATTTTAGTCAGATTGTTTATTAATACCTATGCCAGGTGCCTGTCAATATTGTACAGCCAGTATCGCAAATAAATCATAAATTATTTTTCTGTGCTGTTGCAGAAAACCACGGATTGACCTTGGCATATTAGATTGCTTTAGCAGCCAATCAATCAGAAATATTATAACCTTCCTTACCTCAAAAACGTGAGTGCATTTAGTATACAACACAGATTATGTCTATCGCTTGATATCATCCGCATCCAAAAAAAGACTGCACACCACCAACTTCGAGGTAGCAACGCCGTGATATGGTTATTGAATACCGCGATCTGCATTAAGAATGCCTCAGGACTTCTGTGCCCATGTCAGCACAACCACTTAACCCTGCCATGTCAGCCGATTGCAGCATCGTAGCCGCACTGTTGCGCTATTTAAGCAGCCAATAAGCATCCGCCGTCTTTGAATTATCCTAGCATAATGTTATAATGTAAAGTTCTCAGATAATCGCCTCAGAAGCGTCCCGGTCGAGTAACTGCCACCGTTCAGTCTTGCAGAGACACTGCAAAAGGTTGCAGCGCATTCATCTCACCCTACGATAGCAGAGCAAGAAAAGTCTAACTTTGTGCAACGTTTTTAGAACAGAAACAAGGCCAACACAAACCAGTTGCTGAGTTTATTAAACATAAACCACAGATTAAATAAAAGTCAGATGTTTTACTTCGACAAATTTGTGGATTCTATTGCTCTCTCTTTCCAAGCAATTCTAAGAGCTTGCAATTTTAACAGGTACTGCGCAAGCAGCAAAGCATGGGTGGTATGCACTTTTCATAAAACGCGCGTAAAATGGTAGACGTGGTAAATTTTCAGAGCTGCAAATGTAAATGTGCAGAGACAAAAAATGGGAACATTGATGGTATAGGGAGTGAAATATCTGACTTATTTAATCTGTGCATAAACAGTTAAATACGAGGTGTGTACATAAACTAATGTGACTGGCAACATAGCATTCGATGTGACAACACTGAGGACTACCGATTTAGAGGAAAGGTGGGTCAATATGTGATGCTCCGCCAATACAAGCTTGAACTCCGTAGAGTCATTTGGTTGTCCGTAGGAATTCTTTCCGTAAACTGTTTTTCTCTATTGCGTTCTAAGAATGAGTGATATCAATTTTGAGCAAAGTTGTACTATCAGGTTGTGCTTCAGACTTGGTCACAGTGCTACAAAAACTTTTGCAAAGTTTCACCATGCCTATGAAGACAACGTTTTGTCAAGGGCCAAGATCTTCAGGAGCTTAAAGCCATTTTTAGAAGAACGAGAACAGATTGAAGATGAACATCGCAGGGGAAGGCCTGCAACTGCAAGAACTGACAAAAAATGTTGCCAGAATCGGGAATCTTTGACTCACACCACCGTTCATGAGGTTTTGATGAATGAATTGGAGATCAGACAAATCTGCAAAAACGGTTCCGAAATACCTTTCGCAGGAACAAAAGAACAACAGGAGAGCACGTACCTTAAATCATTTTCTGGAACGTGTCATTACTGGTGACGAGTCTTCAATACGACCCGGAAAAGAAGCACAAGAGCCAAGAATGGCACACTTCAAGCTCACCAAGGCCACAAAAGCAGGAATGAGCAAGTCACAGATCAAAACCATGCTGATTTGCTTTTTAGATAGCCAGAGAATCGTCCACAAAAAGACCAAACATCAAGAACAACTGGGTGCTGCATTAAGACAATGTGTGTTGTCACAGTACATTTTCAATTAATGAGGTTTTGGCAAGCAAAGACATCCGTGGAGCTCCTCAGCCCCCTTATTCCCCCGACTTAAGTCCTTGTGACTTTTTTCTGTTTCCAAGATTAAAACATCGCATCAAAGGACGTCAGATTAAGACACTACAAGACATTAAAACTGCCGTAACAGACTAACTGAAGGCAATTTTAGTATTCGTATTTGAGTATTGCTATGAAGAGTGGAAAAATCGTCTCCATCACCCTCTGGCTCTCCAAGGCAATTACTTTAAAAGAGACAATGTGGAATTGTACTTTTAAGTAAATACAAAAAATATAAAAAGTCAATCCTATTATTTTATTTACACATCTCGTAAGTTATGCGGCACCAGCCCTTCAAGACTCGAAGCTCGTGATCTGGAAAATACTAATAAGACACAAGATACCTGCGTAATGCGCGTTGCTCGCCCTATCTCTGTAGACGAGCCAATATTCTAAATCCGAGTGTCAAAAGGAAATTTGTCAATGTCCGTCCAGTGTCTTCAGCGTCACTATCTTAGAGACCGCCCAACAGCATCAACCAGAGAAATTAAGAAAGTTCTGCGCGGGAATAGGTTTTTCCCAGCAAACACAATTATATCGTAGCGATATAAGTGCGAGTTTATCTGTGTACGAACTTGTTTAATATTACATAGCACACTGCGCACATGTGCGTTATGTATAACGCGTAATGTCAGAAACACAGTACGAGTTGCAGTACATCGCGATTACGTACCGATTGTTACATGCCGACGACATCCATCGTGCTTCAGACTAGGTATATACTTGTTGGTACATCGTCATAATTTTACGTGAATACATCGCTCAAATGTCTACGTTTCGATGTACCTGTTTCGTTTAATTTAAAAGACTATGTAATATGCTAAATTACGTATTCGTTACGTCTACATTGTTACATTGTTAACATGTAATAAAGAGTATGCCCCATTAATTAATTAAAGTCTGGTCTTTCTACCTCCTTGTAAATTTATCATCCACGTAACCCAAAACATTTTTCCAAGCTTCCGACCAATTTATTCTAGTCTATAGAGGATGCAAGAAGACCAAAATAAATTAGTCAAAAGTTAATACAACATATTAACCTTACCCAAGTAAGAAAAGTCTCAAGTTATCTGACCTCTCGTACACTGTATAATTGGAACGTCGATGTGCAATTGCCGCCATTACAACCTCTGATGATCATCAATCTGAAGCTAAACGAAAATAATAACGAAATAATAATGACATGCAGTCATCACTACTGCAATTCTAGTTCCCATCCCGCCGCGACAGAAATTCAAGCAGTTCTTTGTACAGTATATACTGCGTTGTCCAACATGTATTTCGTGGACGCCAGAATGAGGGTTGCTAAGTATCATGTAGACGCAACGCCGACACCACCCTTAACAACCAGTTCCAACCTTATACCGCAAGCTTTCCGCATGAGCGCTAATTGCGCTTGCCGGGCAGTTAGTGTTTTGCAAAAGTAACAAGAAAATTGTCATTCGTGAAAGTGCTTGTACGTAAAACATTCACACACTACTTCTACACATCTGATAACAAACATTTGTTTCTTGGGATTGGGTTAGCTTTAGTTAAGACACTTTATCTTCTTTGCTTATTTACTTGTTTATATTACACGTTGTATATGAATTTGAAAAAAGATTAAGAAAATAAAAGGACAAGGAAATTGGAAAACGCTTATCATCATAGGTAGCGAGTTGCGGGGAACCAAGAATTAACCTCTTCACATCAGATTGGTTCAACCAGGAGTCGCTATTAGGGTGTCCCGTATATGAGGCAAACAATTTTGTCTACAAAATCCAATAGTTATACCCTCTAGAGCATTAAGTCACTAAGCTATAATTTCAGATTTTATGTAGTTAGGGAGAAACAAAATCAAAAAATTACAATATGCTCTTAATAATTAATTAGAACATTTCCTTTTTTGTAATCAGGGTACAACTTTCTATGTTTTTCTATACAACGTAACAAAAGTTGGTTTTGTTCCTCTTCATTCTGTAGTAATCAAACTTTACGGTCTTTTAGCTGTATCATTCCCTGCTTTACGGGATAATACAGTATTTTTAGTTTCTAAAAATGAAAAAGGCGAATACAATTTTGAAACGAGAGAACAAATGCTTGCTCTTGATTGATACAAAATCACCAATGTTTTTCTTTGAAATAAAAGAGAAAAAAAATCCTGAAAGTAATAAGGGAATAAAGAAACAATCGTCAATTTATCAATAAACTTATTATACAATGAACCGCAAAGTTTTTTTTTTCAATGGGATCTATCGTTTCCCATGGATCGATATATTTTCGTTGATAAACTTTGTCATCATTCTTGTTTTTGTTTCTTGGTCAACTTCAACGTTAAACAGTAACAAAACAGCTACTTCGCCAGTTAAATTTAGTGAATATCGCGAAAAGAAAAAACAAATCTTGGTAATATGCTTTTAGTGTGAAAACGTATTGAAGTCATGACTTAACATAGCATGACACAGTAAACAAGCTCACGTCTAACAGTGCTGGCCTTGTCTTTCTGTGTTAGTCTGAAATAAAAGCTGAGTAGCGATATCTTCAGAGAATAAAGTGTTCTCGTCATTCAATGAGTTCTATTAACTCTCTACAGTTGCCTCTTCTATATTCTGTTTTAGTTTGGCTCGATAGAACTCTAGCTGTGGGTCAATTTCGTTATAGTCTAAGTACGCCTTCGAGGTTTTTTTGCAGCTTTGTATCTTATTGGCACCAACGTCTTAACAACTTCTTGTGAACTTTTTGGGAAGAGGAATATCTAAGCTTGTTGTAACTTGATGAATTTTGACTTCAGACATATTTTTCAACACAAACTGGCAGACGTGATGGTGGCAGTCAAAAAGTAGCAAAATTCTGTCAAATTCTTGTTCCGAGAGCACATAAGTTGAGCACCGTTAATACGATCTATATTCAAGGCCGTAGTATCCAACAGGAAATCTGCACTGTATCTTCAAGATTCCAATTGGTGGTTGCATTCCAAACAGCTTGTGGTTGCATTCCAAATAGCCTGTCCCTGCTCTTTGCCGCTAGAATTGTTCAATTTTGGCACAGCAACAAGTTATTTATTTCCAAACGAAATTACTATAAGAAGACGTTTTTCTTTCAAATTTCGAACTTCCAAAGCTGGTAACAGTTTAGCATCCCACAAACAGGAACAACTTCTGGTACCTTATTTTAAAAATCAATTTTTCTGTCTTCTGTGCGTTCATTTTTCTGTCTGATGACTTGTTTACCGGGAAATCTTCAATAATATGTCCAAGTGCCTCTATTGCAGTTTCCTATATTTAACTGACTCCTATCTGAAGCTGTTACTAATTTTGGAGTAATAAAATTCTTCCTACCCCATTTTGCAGGAATCTTAGATTGTGTGCTCTTGGTCAAAGTTGACAGCTGCTCTTGTGAACTTTTAATGTTATCAACTAAACTGGAAAATTAATCGTTAGTTAAGTTTGTAATATCATATGCTGTCGAAAACTTTTATGCCGTAGAGCAATATTATTTGCCGATTTTCCTCTTTGTCCCACGTGCTCCTCTTTTCCAGCGAATTTTCTATCCACTCCAGCTAGGTTACTGAGCCGGCCTGGCTTTTTCTGACCCTACCTTGGAAGAACATTTTGTCTTCTTATGTTTTTATTAACTTAAGTGCATCGGCGTGTGCATTGTCAAATAGATTATCCAAATTGCTTGAAAACTTTTCTCTAAAATGCTCAAATACGTCTTGTGTTTTTTTTTGTAAGTCTCTCCAAATTATAATACACTCAAGAATAGCAAAATTTGCGCTTTCACTGATAGTTAGTTTAAGTTTACGAATAGTATGAAACAAAACTGCGAAAACTTAACATTTTGACGGTAGTTTAGACGCCGCTATTCAATGACTTATGTCCCAAACTAAAAGTAGAGCTTTTTAGAACTGCGCAATTCGTCTGACATGATGCTTTACTGGGAACAATCCGTTCTCTATCAAGAACAACCGATAATTTTTCGTCTTCTTAGTTTACTAACCATCAAGAAACCAACATCATCAGGCAAGTCTTTATCTGTCCAAACTTTAGTCAATCTATTCATACAATGCATTAAGTATACAACATAGGGCCTATCTTCCATTGGGTGTTATCAGCATCTAAGAAAAACTACAGATCACAACCTCCTCATCTAGCAATGGCGCAACAGGGCGATGTACAAGGTGGAAACAGTCCGTCATTTGCTTATACCTTGAAGCAACTTTGAAGCTTGAAATATTGGGATGACACAATATTTGCTATTTTTTGACAAACTTGACTTTTGTGATAACTCGTTTTAAGATAACTTCAAGAAGCTGTTAGATTCTTACTATTATTGCTAACACACCTTTTATTTGTATTGGAATTGCTGAATATAGAAGTGATGTTTAAGCAGAGATAACACGACTTAATCTGAGCCTTCCCAGTATCTTTTTTTATTTGAGTAAACTGTAACTGCAAATTAATAGAAGGCCTCCATAGAAATAGAGATGAAGATAAATCTGTTATAGCTATAAACTCGAGGGTTCAATATCGTGAATTTCTCACCAATTTACGAAATGAACATTATTTTCATTTGGAAGTATTTCCTTTCATATGATGTAATACCAACTCAATAATCAATAAAAGCTTTAAGCTGGGATAAAATTAAATTTCCTTTTAAGGTAGGCTTTTACCGGTAAATTGCTGGAATTTACCTGCTTATATCTGATTATTAGAAAAAAATATAATAAAAGCATCACGAATGCTTCGTCATCTTTAGGAGCAATAAAGTATTTGAGCGACTTCGAGAGTTTCCAACCGGTAATTGGAAATCGGTTATGGATTTTTTAAGGTCCCCCCCATTAAAAGTTGAACAGCTTCGAAAATTGAATATGTAAATTTTAAATTGATGTCTTTTTTAACTTTAGCAATCACTCGCGCGGTCTGAGTTACAACCTCCTATTTATTCGATGTCTAGAATACTAAATCTTTGAATAAGATTGCACGTTTTCGAGTTTTCATTGCACCCTTCATTGCGCGCTTATGGTCCCAAAAAAGCAATGAACAGGAAATAATAAATAAAAATGAGGGTAGTATCCCAAACTTTGTAGATGGGTGTTGCCCAAAATTTATTTTGGTGAAAGGGTTAGGACGTGATTAGACCGGGCAGATTTAATGAATACCAACAAAATATAGTTCGTATAGAGGAGGAGATTGGTGATGAATTTGGCAACATCGCATGAAAATTTTGCTGCCGTTAATTATTCATGCGCATGTTTTAACGCCCACTATCATAAAGTTTTGAATTCCGCACATCGATCCGTGGTTGATTAGAAATTACAATATAAACTTTCTATGCATAAATTTCACATAAACGTTGTAATTAATGTATTTTGTTAACTAACGGTTGGGTTGTTCTTATTACATGACTTTAAACCACCAAATAAAACACGAACTCTCTACTATTTATTCTCCGTGTCGTTGGTTTATATGAGCACGGAAAACGAATGAATGTAAGAAATATACATACATTTTCCCAAGTAGCTCCCTATTGTGTTATTTCTACAGACACAATTTTATCAATGTAATAGTAGACCTTCACAAATGCACATACACAAATTGTAATACGTAGGAAACATGGAAGTCCTTTTTCGCTTTTCCAAACTGTAAATTGGATAAAAGTTTCGACTGCGTGTAGATGGTGATTGTTACCAGTTTGAAATTATACGCAATTCTATTCTTGTCTGTTTCCTTTTAATATGTACATACGTACCTGGAAAATGTTATTAAATGATGTATTGTACTTGATACTAATGCTGCTAATGTGGATTTGGTTATTATGGTGTAATTAGCACAGTTCAATAGCATCTCGTTAATTTACACAAATGAGTACGATTATTTCATAACACTGAATAGAGTATGCGTTCTATTACACAATAAAATTAGATAATTAATTTAAAATTATTTTGTTTATAATTATATGTTTTAAAAATTAAAAATAAGTTTTCTAAACCGCAATTAACTCAAAGCGATTTTCAGAATTAAAATGGTGCAACACAATTGCAGCCGAATGCAAAACGGATCAGTTTTTATCAAACTGTGTAAAACTGGAAATAAATATATGGAACGGATACGATGGTTGCTAGCGCATATTTTGCTTTTTGCGTGCTTTTTATTCTAAATCTGGTTATGCTGACCTTTTCAGAATTCTGGAAATGGAATTTCAGCGCAACCGTATTCTCTTTGGTAAACTGGTTTATTTAAATTAATGCTTTTGTGAATTCTATACAGTAGATCAATAATTCACAACAGATTACTTTTTGTCCTAGTTCGATTTTCATAAGGGGTTTACAAAATATACCTACAATTTCAAACTTACGTTATTAATTCTTTTTAATCTGTCACTACCACTATAAATTCGTTTTTAAAATCCTGTTAACAAAACAAGTATTTAGTTTTTTTAAAGATTTTTTTTAATTAAATAAACATTTAATTTCAGCAAAAAAGTTTCTTTGCATAAACATAAATTAAAACTGCTTGATTTCTTTACTGACATCAAAAAATTGTGTGGTTCACAAGTTCCATTTTGGCTATTTTTTGCCTGATTTCACCAAAAATTATGGTCGAGGTGTCATTCGGTTCGGAATGGCATTTAGAAACTTTTCGAACATTTCGAAGTCCCGCGCAAAAAAATTGCAAAAGTTATAAACAAATTCGTAAAAAAAGTATTTTCGGTTTTTGCAAATATCTCGGAGAATATTGCAAATATCCAAAATCAAAAAAAAAGATCCTTAAAGAGCAGAAGCTTTCCTACAAAAAAGTCCTAACTCTCGGAATTGTACCACCAGTATTTATAATTTTAATTTAGAGGTGAAAATAGGGCTAAAAACGCGTGATCTTGTCGCCGCGCCGCGCGCGCCTCTTAGTTTGCTCTCTTTAACAAAAGTTTTTTTTTACCTATTAAATATAAATGTTAAGGAATAAAATAGCTCAGGTATATCATTGGGATACACGAATGAACAATAATCCATCGGAAAAAAAATTTTCCCACACTTTGTTTATTAGTTATGCTTTTATTAACTAAAGAAATAGTATAATAATTGCTCCTTCTTTGGATAAATTTTCCAAAGTTCGAGAAGATCGATTTTGAATATAGACAAAGATACTTCTGAAAAACGTAAAAAAAAACACCCTAGAGCAAACAATAGCACAAGAAAAACGGGAAATCCTCATACTAGAATAATTCATCTACAAAACAGTGTAAAATGAGAATAACTGAATATAAACTTTTTAAGTGTATCAAATCTTGTCACAATGTTAACCGTTGATGTGCATCTCAAAAAAAAATAGTTATTGGAAAACCAACAATCTGGCAGACAACTTTTGTTGCACATGTTTATCAGCAGGCCGGTGTTGCCGCTTAATTATCTGCAGACAGTTTATCAAGGAAGTATTAGAATTCCAATAATCCTATTTTCTCTTTTTAATTCAGACACGACTTTTGTCAAGCTAGCATGTTCTATTCGATTTGCTGCCCATGGATCAAACTAAATTCAAAGGAGAGAAAACGTTAAAGCCACTAGGATCTTTAGTAACTTGGCAAAAAATACAGCCGAACGCGTAGGACGAAATATGTAATTTCAAGAAAATCACTGGTTAGTATTCAGCTACACCGCTGAAGGAAACTATAAAAGCTCTTACAATTATTAGTAAAAACAGTTCGAGCGAGAGTTCAAATCCTGGACATTTCAAATGAGAATCTAGAGCATTGCTGCTCAGCGTCTATTAAACGTCAAAATCAAATCATAGTACAATAGTATGGAAGAGATAAATTTGGAGTTTAAGGTAAATGCCGTAGGTGATATAAGTAAGAAAGGAAATGTCGAGAATAGTTCATTATCAAAACGATCTCCAATTCTGATCGGTCTTATCACCTAGGACAGGAACAACTACGACGAACTTCTACTACAAGGGCATTTTTTGAAAGTGGCAGAAACAGAAAAGTAGTAGCTTGAAACAGATGGAGAGGTCTAAGAATCGGAAAGATTATTGGGAACTGCTTGAAACAAGCTGTGTGTGCTTGTACTTAAAAACTAGATTTGTTCATTGATTTATCTAAGTACAAGTTTGCTGTAAGCGATAGATAAAAGCAGTGAAAGTAAGATGGCGGCTAATGCAGTTAGTGTTGCTGAGCTCCCAGTGAAAAAGTGTAAAAAGTGTAATACTGTGCCAGTATCAGGATTATAGTGTATAATCTGTGGAACGTTAATGAACCCGGGCCGTCTAAAATATTTTACAGATATTGTTAAACTTGACGAAAAGCACATAAAGTGTTGTGACGAGACAGAACAAAGCGATGTACTAGTAAGAAATGGTGGATTAGACGATTCAATGGATTCTAGAAACACAATCATTGTGGAACGAGCCGATGTGAAATCAAAAGATGAAGTAATTAAGGAGCTTTTGCAAGAGAAGAAGAGATTAAGTAAGGAAAATAGTTTATTACAAAAATTAATCAGTGAGATGGAAGATAAAAATGGACTTCTGTACTTTAAAATAGGAGTGTTAGAGAAACAAATAACAGGTGAAACTGACGTGAAGCAAAAGCAATATAATAAGCAAATAAAACCGCCAACTATGATAACAGAAAATGTAAATGTAAAGTACAAACAAAAATCGCAAACAGAAAATATTGAAACACACAACCTTGACACCACAAAAGAAACTGTTAAAAAGGTAAAACCAAAAATCACAAAAGAAACTGTAGCAGCCAGTATCCATTTAACAGAGAGTCAAATTAAATGTAAAGAGATCATCTCCTTAAATAGCGATGTAGAAAATCAACAACGAAAGACATCTATGTCCTAAAAACAACAGAAAAGGATTATAGTGGGCTCTCAAGTAAACGAAATTTGTAAATTAAAAGTAGCCCCTAAGGTAAAATCGATTCACATTTGCAAGTTATCCACTGACACCACAGCACAGGAAGTTCTTGACCACGTGGTATCGGTAGCTCCAGTAATATCATGCGAAAAAATTGAATCAAAATTTCCAAAATATTACTCCTCATTTAAACTTGATGTGAATGAAGGCGATGCTGATAAGATTATGGATCCAACTGTATGGCCGAAAGGAACCTGCATCAATAATTTTTTTTACCGAAAAAATCAACCCCGGAGCATACAAAAATAAACAGTGTTGTGAGAAATAGTGTGCAAAATAAAGAGATAAGTTCAAATTGTAATAATAAATTTACTATCGTGCATATTAATGCTCAGTCTGTTCGAAATAAAATAATAATTTTTGAAGATTTTGTAAATAACTTTAGAATAAAAATAGATGTACTGTGTGTAAGTGAACATCACATGCGACCTGGTGAACCAGAAAATTTTCTCCTTAAAAATTATATAGTTATAAGTCACTATACAAGATCAACAACTACAGGTGGAGGTGTTATAATACTTTGTAAAAATAAGATTTTATACAATCCTTTAGATAAAATTAGTGAACTGTCAATTGAAAAACATATCGAGATTACAGCAGTAAATTTTGTGCAGGAGGAAATTATTTGCGTTACAGTTTATCGGCCTCCAGCTGGGGATTTTGATGTATTTATGTATAAAATGAATGAATTGTTGACAATTTTAAATAATTTTAATTGTGAAGTCGTAATAAATGGAGATTTTAATATTAGATTCAATATCAAAGACAAAACTTATGTTAAATTTCTAGATATAGTAAACTCTTATGGATTTGTGCATACTATTACCGAATTGACTAGACTTTCAAATTGCATTGACAATATCTTAGTAAATTTTGGAAATTTTAGACAGTATAATACTTGGGTTGAGGATCCTGGATTATCGGATCATAAAGCTATATTTATTACCATTGAATGCAAACCTACTTTCAAGGATGAAATCACCTCATATAGACCTTATACAGATGTAGGCAAATTTAGATTTTTTTAAATTAATAGAAGCTATAAATTGGAATTTTGTAAATGAAATTCATGTTAATGTTTATACTAAATTTTCAAAATTTATTACTATCTTAATAGAATCTTTAAATCGTGCATTCCCTGTGGTTACACAAACAAATAAAATAAAATAAAATCAAAAACTAACATGGTACACGTCGGAATTAAGAAAAATGAAGGAGCATTTAAATTTTTTAAAGGAATTAAATAAGGATTTTCCCAACTTAAAACTAAATGAATTGATAAATAGTTTTCGTGTAAAATATAAAAAAGAGATGGAACGGGCAAAAATTAACAAGTACATTAAACAAATCCATAATAGCAATCAAAAGCCCAAAGTGTACTGGGATATAATTAATGAAAACAGAAGGGGTAAGATAGTCTCAAACAAGATTAGTTTTGATGTAAATAAATTAAATAATTTTTTTATAAAACAACCGGAGAATGTATTGAATAGTCTTCCTTTAGTACAAAACACTTCCAGTCCAAATATTCAACAAACAAATGTTAAGTTTAGTATACAACCTGTACCAGAAAATGATATGCGTGAAGCAATAAATAGATTAAAAAATAAAACTAGTCGTAATTATTACAATTTAAATGCAGTGTTAATTAACTGTATTAGAAACATAATCATACCACCGCTTACTAAAGTATTCAATGGTTGTATTGAAGAAGGTATATATCCCAATGTCTTAAAAATTTCCAAAGTGATACCCATACATAAAAAGGGATCGTTGAATGATATGAATAACTATAGACCAATTTCTCTTGTTCCCATTACATCTAAAATATTCGAAATGTTAATTAAAGATCAAATTGTAGATTATTTTGAAGCTAGTAAACTATTTTATAATCAACAATTCGGCTTTCGTAAAAATAGGTCAGTAACTGAAGCTATAAATTGTCTTTTAGATTTTGTAATTGAAGGTACGGAAAAAGGATCTTGGGTAGGGGCTTTGTATTGTGACCTACAGAAAGCTTTTGATTGCGTCAATCATGATACTCTGTTACAAAAATTACAGTTGTATAACTTTGATACCTCTAGTATTAAGCTATTTCAATCATATTTACAAAATCGGAAACAAAAAGTTTTTCTAAATAATACTTACTCGGAAGAAGGATTATTAACTTGTGCAGTTCCACAAGGATCCGTATTGGATCCTATCTTATTTGTTATATATATTAATGATTTACATACGACAATATTATCCGGTAAAGTAATTTTATTTGCTGATGATACAACGTTCATGCGATATCATCAAGATGAGAATAATTTGTTTAATGAAATGAACATTCATCAATCTAAAATCGAAAATTGGCTAATACAAAATTGTTTAAAATTAAATGTAAACAAAAAAAACTAATCTTTTCACACCGAACGCTTGTAAATCATCAAAATGAAGATTCTGTGAAATTTCTAGGAGTATGGTTAGATCCAGTATTAAGTTGGGATAGTCATATTGAATGTTTAGCCACAACTCTTTCAAGAAATTTATTTGCTCTACGTAACTTAACTCATATTGTACCTATTCAAGTAGCTGTAACCGCATATTATGCTTTAATAAACGCACACATGGCTTATGCTGTTGTATGTTGGGGACATTCTACTCATGCTAATAGAATTTTCAACCTGCAAAGAAAAGCTATACGTATCATTACAAAAAAATCTTATACCGATGATGTAAAACAAGATTTTATTAGTTTAAGCATATTAACGTTTCCATCCCTTTATATTTTTAATAGCTTAATTCAAACTAAAAAATATTTAGACGATTATAATACACAAAATAATGTTCATAATTATAGTAAAAGAGCTAACTTTAAAATTCGTTTAGATTACTTGCGTCTTAATTCAAGTAGATATAGTAAAAATTATTATGGCCCTTTGTTTCTCAATAAATTGCCTATGAACATTGTAAATTTGCCATTAAAATCGTTTAGAAATAAGATTAAAAGATATCTGATAAGTGAAGCCTTTTACTCAATTCACGAATTTATGGATCATGAATTGAATTCCTGTAGCATAGACATGTAAAATAAATAAAGCTTTATTATCATATCAAGAGAGATCTATGATATATAAGAAAAAAAAATTTACTCTCCTTTTTTAAAATTTATAATTTGCATTATGTATTTTATTGTATTTATTTATTGTATTAAGTATTAGTGACTTGTTATTCTACACTGTATTAAACTTTATTGTATTATTGACTTGTGCAAATACTCTGTATACTAGCATAAATAATAATAATAAATAAATGACAGTTACCTCAGAATTCTAAGCAAACGTAGACTATAAAAAATCTTCTTTCTCATGTTTAAAGTTTGAGACAAATTACCTGAGCAGCATTGATTTGGGTTGGTTTTAATTTCTCTCTTGAAGGGTGGGCAATTTTGACTCTGGTACCGAATTGGTTCGTACAACTACAAAAAGACTTTGAAATGATAAATTTAGTACTTTTTTTTTAAGTTACGGTTAATTCCTGCAATATTGCATAACTGTAGACAGAAAATCTGACCGAACCTTGTTTTGTAGTTTTTTTGCTGATTCTAATAAAACATCGCTTGAAAAATTCCAACCAAACTTTTTTTGCCGGTGTGTAGGGAGCTTTTGTAGTTAATAGGCATATGAAGACGCAGAAGCTTGTTCAACAACTCGAGATTGCAAATTTATTATTGAGGTTTATAGGCTTCTGTTATCCTCCGCAAGGAATGTTCGGATGAAAGTGTAATCCATTAACTTTTCAGTTTTAATTTAGATAATAAATCCAATTGCCGTGTCACTTAATAGCATTTGTCAGTCATTACAATGATGACGTAATTCACTGCAAATTATAACCTGTTGATCCTTGCTGTTACAACTTGCACTTCCAATTTAGTAAGTTTATGTTTATAACAGATTTCGATACTTGGAGCTATTAAGGACAATTAATAACACTGTATTTGCATTCCCAATTACAATGTTTCTTAAGGTCTTCACACTATAATAGGGATCTGTTATAACAAAGCTTGTTCTTTGGTTATTTCATTACCTCTGTGAAACCTTGAAAGCTATGTTGATGAATGGATTGCGTAATAACAGCGCTTTTGTTTTCAAAAATTCAAAATTATTTATACAACTTTGAGTTTATCAATATATTAATTTGAAAACTTTAATAAGATGAATTTAAAAATAAATTGAGACTGATAGAAGAATATTGTATAAACTATAGTCAGTAGTTTAAAATCGGCAGTTAAAAGTATTTATAAAACATCCCCATCCACAATTAAGCTTAAGTTTCAATTCCTTCAAGCATTCCCTGATGCTATAACTGTCTCATGGAAGAAGTGAGGCTTTATTATGGTTATTATTATTACTGTTATTGTGCCCGGGTACTTTTTATTCCACATTGTTTTGTATTTCTCGTATTTTATGAAGCGTGTATGTAAAGCTTTCCGTTCTTCTAGTATTTTCCTAAATAATTACACTGATTAACAGAGTTTTTGGTTCTTAAACAAAATTAGGCCACTCTTATGCAGATTTTCATTCTGAATTCAAATCTGCTTTCAGAGTTTTTCTATCACGCGTAGTTTTTGAAATATATGCATTTGAAGTTTTAGTGGACAGTGTAATTATAATTACATTAGATAATAACGTATTAGCGATAAGAAGTTTTGGAAATGAGGTGATTGCATTCGGCATATATTAGAAAGCTATTAACATGTCATCAACAGCTATGTCACTCTTATAAACCTTTCTAAATATTATTTCAACTTTCCATAAGTGAGGTCACTTATGTATGAACTTGTTCAGTGTTGGTACTGTTTTGCGGCGTGTGTGAAGTTTCATAAAGTTGCATTGTCACTACTTAACAAAGAACATTTCTTGTGTTTTAAGTGATAACTATAGTAATATTAATCATGTCCCGTAAATGTGTGAACGATCCGGACAGTTTTTGTTACGTTTGTGGAGAGTTTACTGTTAAACACCAAAAACGATGTTTTACTGCGCTAATATGGAGAGCTTATCGTCTGTACTTTGGATGTCAAGTTGGAGATCAAGGCGAGTAATGGGCATATTTGTTGTGTTCCTTGTGCAAATGTCGACAGTGGAGAAATGGTTTCCGTGTATGTATGCCCTTCGCAGTATCTATGATATGGAGGGAACAAAAGAATCATCTAACGGATTGTTACTTTTGCATAACAGATAGCAGGCTTCTCTGTAAAAAATAAAAAATCAGTTGTGTATCCTAATTTAACATCGGCGATAAGGTCCGCTGGCCATTGTACTGATCTTCCAGTTCCTGTGTCACCAGAAACATTTGAAAGATCAAATGAAGAAAATGTCGACATTGTTTCTAGCAACGATCCAGAGTTTATTCCTCCAGATCCCACTGAGCCACATTTGATCACACAGGCACAACTAAACGATTTAGTTCGTGATTTGAACTTAAGCAAAAGCATAGCCGAGTTGTTTAGCTCTCGAATGAAAAGTTGGAATTTATCAGAACGGTACCAAAATTAGTCATTTCTGTAACCGCGCAAAGAAGTTTTCTGAGTTTTATTCTATGGACGACAATCTTATCTACTGCAGTGATGTTGACGGTTTGATGGAAACCTTGGACGTAAGCACAAACCAGAAGAATGGCGACTGTTTATTGATGCATCTAAATTTAGTTTGAAAGCAGTTCTATTGTACAATGGCAATGCGTTGCCTGCAGTTTCCATTGCATATTCACTTCAGCTAAAGGAATCTTATGAGACTATGAAATGCCTTTTAACGAGCGTAGACTATGAACGATACGAGTGGAAAGTGTGTGTAGATTTGAACGTTATAGCTTTGTTATTAGGAATGCTACTGAGATTTACAAAACACAGTCGCTTTTTGTGCTAGTGAGACAGTCGTGCTAAATCGCAGCATTATATTGTGAAAAGTTGGCCAAGTAGGCAGATAGTGTGGGAGAAGAAATATTTTACATGAAAGCCTTGTAGATAGAAACAATATCTATTTGCCTTCTTTGCATATAAAATTACAACTGATAAAGAATTTTGTAAAAGGCATGAACGGTGGCGGAAGAGGTTTTCAGTACATAAAAGAAAAATTTCCAAAAATCAGCGAAGCTAAGATAAAGGAGGGCATATTTGTGGGACCCCAAATTCAGCAATTAATGAATGACAGCGGTTTTACAAGGAAAAGAAAAGGTGGCGTGGAATTGTTTCAAATCTGTCATAAAGGGCTTTCTGGGCAACAACAAAGCGGAAAATTTCAAAAACCTCGTTGACGAAATGTTGACAGCTTACCGTAAAATGGGATGTAAAATGTCGCTAAAGATGCATTAATCACATATCCATTTAGATTTTCTCCCAGTCAATTTGGGATGGGCATGGGGAGCGTTTCCATCAAGACCTTTCAACGTTCTGAAACCAGGGAAGATGGAATTCGAACATGTTAGGTGCTTACTAATAGTTACTGATTAGAGGAGACCCTGATACATGATTATACAAAAGAAAACTGTCAAATAGACAATTTTAATAGGTTTTATGTACATTTTGTAATATAAAATCCATCTAATTACTTTAGTGAAACAAAATCATGTTTTTCTCGGAAACCTACGTGCTAGGGAAAAACCAAAAGCAGATTTGCATTCAGCATAGAAGAATGATTTAAGATCACCTATTTGTAACTAGGAAACAGGAAACAAGTTTTAATTTGTTAATCAGCGTTACAAGTTATAGTAATTATTTTAAGAAGTGCGTTTCTTATACCAACTTACAATATCTTTAGTTTTAATATAATTTAAATCAAAAGCAAAAACTGAAATGCCTTGATCATTAAGTTGGTAACCTTGGAGATGTTTTGGAAGAGTAGAAAATCTAAAATAACAACACCTTACGTATATGTTAACCAATAGTAGATATAGATTTTTGGTAAATTAATTTCTTGCACCCTTGCGTGTGGAATCACTAAGTAACCAGGTCTTGTGGTGGATGCTAGTTATGATTATTTTCCTATTTTTGTTTTGCTGACTGATTCATGGATTGAATTCCAATAGAGACTTCCTTTTTTATTCTTTAATAAGCGTTTAAAGTTTTTCCTGTAGAGTTTACGTTGTAAAACTCGGATTCGTTAAGCAACTTGTCGAGTAGGTTACGGTGGTAATGGAGAACAAAGTGTTTCTTTTTTAACGCACAAGCACTCAATGTTCCACAGCTCTTTTTGCAACTGCTTCTGACAAATCCTTAACCCGTTTTTGGTAGATTGCAAACTTGCAACTGAACGTAAAATAATTTCATTTTTAGGAACATCTTTAATGTCCAAGAATACTTTCTGACAAGCTGTAAACTGAGATCTAGAATAGAGCGATTTAACAACTCCTTACTTAGTACCGAGCTGGTAGTGTCTATCGTCTGTTTTATTAATGATAATAGATAGAATATTTTGAGCATCATCACGTCCCCTTCTGGCAGTGGAATCCTTACAGTTGTACCGACAGATACCGATGGAAATTTTTGTTACTATGTTTCAACATTCTTTCTGCTTGTCGTTCCAAGTTTTCTTTTGCATAATGCCGATTTACAGTTGCTACTGTAGTTCTCGAGCATAGAGGGCATAAAAAAGACCCATCACCCTTGTCATTATTTAATTTTTCTGGTACACCAAAGATGGAATAAATAGTTTGGTTGCATCCTTTGCAAGTTTGAGTTTCACTTGTGTCTTACACAACGTAAAGTATTTGATGGTTCGTTAACTATATCTAAAGTAGCTGAAGGTTGTTCACGTGACTCGGGTTACATCCTGAGCAGGTTCATTTTGTGCATTACATTCATTAGTATTATTGTTAATAACTATCTCCAAATCTTCTTCACGCTCAAGATTTTGTGAAACTTTATTTGGTAATGTAATGCCTACTTTTATCTTGCATTCAAAAAGAGGCTCGTAAGGTGTTTGTTTAATTTCAGAATGCAAAGCTCTGTTCTTCATGAACTGTACAAATTTTAAACCTTCATTCCAGTGTCCAGTAGTATTATTTTGCAGCCATGTAGTCAACATGTCTTTGATATCTTGGTTTGCCCTCTTAACACTACCTTGGATCTGAGAGTGCCTCGGCTTGTCATGAACAATAGTCAATGAAAGCCAGTACTGCTTTAAGTTATAAATAATCTGATTCGCAAATTTCCTGCCATTATCTAATTGGAGTATAAATCTTAGGGGCGTCAAATAGGGTAAAAGTAGCTAATAAGACGTAAGCTACTTCTCCTGCCCATTGTGATTTAAGTTCTCGCAATACAACGAACACTCAGGTGATTCCATGTTATGTCATTTTAAAATTTTCCGTACTCACCCGAGTTCTGCCGTGAGTTTCGCTTTAAATGCATTCATTTAATATGAATTCGTCGTTTCATTTCGCTTTTTAATGTTTAGCAAGTTAGTTATATTGCTAACAGATATTTCGTCCAAGGTCTCTTTGAAGCTCTATTGTTAAAAATTAAAATGTACTCAACAAATTGTTTTATGTTTATTTCATTGTTATTGAAATCATTTCTTCGTTGCGAGAATGTTATATTTAGGCTTCATTATTGGAATTCGATATGTCACTTTATTACTAAAACGTGTCTTGTTCTAGTTCGAAACTGTTAAGGTCCAAACATCCTATGAGTTTTTGGATCCATTTAGTGACGTATCGTTCAGAGTTGTGCCTGATGTGTAATTGGCCTTCTGAGTTGTGGGAATCCCATAATGCGACGATTCCGTGATTCGTTGAATGCCCTCTCTAGATGAAGTGCTTGTTGCATACAAGTTTATCGACTTTGCTTTGGTGTCGTTGCTCAACTATCGATTCTAACGTACTAGTAGATTTCATCTTTTTAATGGGTGGTTAGTTGGGCGTTTAGTGAGCCATCCTGGAGCTTTTTCATCTTTGTTCCTAAGGATAAATAGGGAGCCTTTTCCATCTGTGCTCTCCGAGTTTGCTGAACTTTTTCCGTTGCCGTCCTCCACTACCTTATGGGTGGAATGTTTGGTCGTTTAGTGGGATATCTTGGAGCTCATCCATCTTCGCTCCTAAAGATAATTAGGGGGTCTTTTTGATATTCGCTCCTTAGGTTATTTGAATCCTGTTTTTTTTCCTTTTAGTACATTTTAGGCAGGTTGATGGGTAACATCCTTGTGTAGAGTGTACTCGAAGTGAAGTCAATAGTTTATTGTGGTCACTTATCTTGACATTTTTATTAACACCGAATGTGACTATTTTGTATATACGTTATTGTATAGTTTTGTTTATGTTAGTTTAGGTTTTCCTTTTTAGTGTTTTGGTTTCATTTGGAAGGATCTTTGGTTGTCTTTTGTTTCCGTTTCGATGTGTGCTGTTTAGGAAGATTTTCGTTTGTGTTTCTCTGTTGTGTTATCTTTTTGTCCAGCATTGGTTGGAGTACCATGACCATATGGTCGCCTTGGGCTTTAGGCCCCTTATCGTGATCTTTGTGATCGTTTGGGTTTTAGACCCTTCTGTCCGTGGCGGGCAAAAATAATTAACCCGATTTAGTACAAATTCCTTTTGTGCTGAGTCGTTATTGTCCTGTCAATGTCCGTGTGAAAGTCACGACTACCCTTTGTTTTACAGTGACCTTAGTTCAGGCTGTTGTGTGTGTTCAGCTTCGGCTGGAGCTTTCGGTGATTGTTTGATCTTTGAGACTTTAGTTTGGTGATTTTTCGTTTGGTCTTTCCAGAAGAGCTTTAGTTTTGTTTTTATTCGTGCTTTTGTTAAGTTTTCGTTTTAACTTTTTGGTTTTTTCATTTAGTTCTTTAAGAGAGAGGTCCTTGTTTTGGTTTAGTAATATTTTTTTTGATTTTCTTTGTTTGGAACTATAGAGTTATTTTCGCCTTACGCTTTCCAGCTTAAGGCAGTTTCTGAAGAAAACTTCCTTTTGGTAGAGAAGGTGTAATGCCATTTTAAAATTTTGCGTACTCAGCCGAGTTCTGCCTTGAGTTTTGCTTTAAATGGATTCATTTAATATGAACTCATCACTTCATTTTGCTTTCTAATGTTTAGCAAGTTATTTATATTGCTAACAGATATTTCGTCCGAGGTTTCTTTGAAGCTGTATTGTTAAAAATTAAAATGTGCTCAACAAATTGTTTTGTTTCTTTCATTGTTGATGAAATCATTTCTTGATTACTTTTTAAATGATAGGTAAAATATCTTTATAATGTAATCTTTCCGGAAAATTTAGGGTTGTTTAAATTTTTATAATAATCCTTCGACATTTTTCTTGGAAATAATACAATTTTATATGCTCTAGATTTCATATCAGTTTTAAATCATGTCTAATTTTGTTTTTTAGATGTTTGTTTAGTAATTTTGTGTTTTCAAGGTTTTTAATCGCATTTGTTAAACGGATCCTTCAGACCTAATCTTTATGTAATAATGTCATTCTTTTATTTCATGTTTGTAAATTAATAATTTCTTTATTCAACGACACCATTTAGAACCTTTTTTTGTACGAATGTTTATTTTATTTGATTTCAAAGCATAAAAATGACTTTTGTGTTCTTATTTATAAGAGCTTTGTTTTGTTTTATAAGCTTTATTGAGGTACTGTAACGATGGGGTTCTGACTTTTAGTAATAAAGATATTATTTGATTTTGTGATTAAAGCATTGTTTATAGTTCTGAGAAACAAGAGAGAGGTTGGAGATTTATAATGTTTATTTTATTTTAAGTTGCGAAACCAATGTAGGTTCCCCAGTAAGTAAAGAGAATGCAATTTAATCTCAGGACACTATTTTTAAGTTTCTATATACAAGGTGGTATTCTGAGTGAACCCTATATACAGGGTGTTGTTTGGAAAAGATCCCATACACAGGATGTCAGCCTACGAGAAGTTGCGTGGATTCGCCGATGGTTTCTTTCTTCTATTTTCAGCTTTTGGCGCCCTGTAGGTATCTTTTTTTGGATTTTCAGTCAAAATTTAAGTTTTAGGTTTAGGTAAGAACCTATTGTTTTAGGGTCATTTGCTATTTTTGAACCCCCCCCCCCCGTCTTCGACTTCGAGCTACGAAATTGAACATCTTTCGGTTTCTGGTTTATACGGGAATTAGGCCTCTTTTTCAGCATTTTCTCCTTACACCTAGTAAACCAGTATAAACTTGTATTCACCATCTGGGTGTGACTGAAAGTCGATCAAGTCCACTCGACAATGGAAATTAAACTTCAAAGAAATTATAGGTTTTACAACAATACATTTTTTAACACCTTTCTGTTTTTGTTCACAAAGTTGGATATCATACCGAGTTACGTTTTTATATCGATTTGAAGGTTTTTTAATCATGCGGTCTCTTCCCCAATGACCGACAATAATATGAGCTTGATCTATAACATCAAATAGTTCACTATCAGAAACGTATTAAAGGATGTTGCTCCCAGATTCTTTAACAGGAAATATAAGGTTGATTTTCTGATCCATTGTGAGAATATTATAACTTTTCTTGAAGTCGATTTCGCATTGTTAACACCTTTAATTCTGGACCTGAGTATTAAAAGAGCCAATATCCGTTTTCACTGTCATGAGATATTAGTGGTGCAAGTTTTAGAAGCAGATAAAATTCCATTGTAAGTGCGTAAAAACTCAAAATGATATATCATAAACCTTTAACAATAGGAAATTGGCCTTTTTTCCGTCGATAGTATTGAAGTAGGGCATTTTAGTGTTGCTTAAATTTCAAAAACGCAAAAGCGAAAATTGGCCCTTTTAATACTCAGCTCCAGAATTAAAACTGTATACTGTTCATCGTCAATATAAACACAATTCATTGCATGTGGATTTTACTCTTTAATTCTGCGTAAAATCTATCTTTCATGATGGCACACTGAACAAGATTCTTGTTACGAGCACAAACAGCACGTGCGTCGCAAGCCAGCTAGCACTGCACCTCCACTACTATTTCAAATTATTTTATACAATGCCGGTTATTAAATTGGCATTCTATATAATACCTAGAAAATACATGTAATATGATTTATTTCATACAATAGCTGATGATTTTACAAATACTGTATAATACCCAGGAATTCTATACAATATCGGATTACATACTTTGCCGGTAACGTACGTTCAGTGTCTAAATGTGGAGTACAGTTTCTGACAAAAATAATGAACACTTGACTACTGTTGTTCAAACTATTTTACGTTTACACGGGGATTTATCTTTGGGACGCACTGTAGCGCAGATCGTTAACGTCTAGCTTAGCCGATACAAAAAAAATACCTTTTTGGCCCATATACTACTTATACTATACCAAGTTTCACAAAAAATTGGTGAGGTACATCTCGTATATACTGAGTTATAACAACAAAGTAAATTTATCTTCTCTTAATTTTGCAATATTAGAAAAGCCGACAAAAATTATTCGTTACTGAAACAATAACTGAAATTCATTTTCTTGGATCAGAACCGCGTTTGTTTATGTGATCCTTTGCAGTGAACAGTGAGATTGATCAAAAGTCTGTTTGAAAAGTAGCATGTACAATAATGAATCCTGCAAAAAATGAGACAGCCAAAGTTCTTGGTTTGAAATTCAAGTTTTAGAGAAAATAGCGTTGCAGCAATAATTAATATTTTCTGCAGGAAATAAATCTTGCAAAAACTAAAGTAGTGTTTTAATTTCCACGAAGTTTTTCTTTGTCATTAAACTTCTAAAGTACAACATTTAAAACTTTTTAATGACAATCATAATCACGTTAAACTCAAAGGTAGCTATGCAGCAACTGAAAGTACCCGCTCAACGTCTCGCCTTAAACAGGAGATGTATTCATCTGTAGTTTCGCGTAATATCCTACAATATTTTCACCATTTTCGGTTCAACGTACTCATTATAAAAGGATGCTTTTAGACCTTCTAACCTTTGGGCCCATTATTTTCTTCTAATGATCGTATGGAAAGTTGTTAGCAGGAAGAAATATTGTTTGTATTATCTTAGCTAAAATTTTAATAAACGTTTGAGGTAGGCTCGCTTGTTTTTTAAATAAAAGTGATCCGTATCTTGCTTATGATAATAGAAGAAAAAAGGGAAACCTTTAAAATTAGTAGCATAACGTTGTGAAAACAATTACGTTCTTATATTTTTAATAAAAGTTCTACGTTCCAAGAAAATAGGAGAACCTGTTTTATGTACCGTCGGAAAATTAACAAGTAAAATAGCTTGTCAACCTTTTTCAAAACGTTGAAAGATTTAATGATGCTACTAAGAGTTCTAAATTGATGGTTAAACTAGCGCTATATTTCCTCTAATAAAACAGGCTCCTTTAAATTCATCTGTTTAAAAGGTACTTTAATGCGAAAGTAAGTACTACATTAAGATGTATTAAAACAACAAAGGTTAGATAATTTTAGTCATTTCAAATTAAATTTTAATATGTAGATCCTTTCATCTAGCCAAACTGTAGAAACTTAAACAATAAAATAAATGCGAAACGTAGTAATTCATTTGTAAACACTTCAATTTACAAATTAACACATCAAACAGCAGAACTAAACACGATCGCTTGTTTAAACTTAAGCATCATCAAATTTGTATGTAAACTTCTACACCCTTCGTCGTTAATGATACATACTACGAATCTAAAACATGTTGTGGTAAAAGTTGATTAAAATTGCAAAATTGACATCTAACAATCAGAGATGAAGGAAATATTCATTTTGTTATTTTAGAAACTTTCTCGCCTGCAGTACTTACACATAGCTTGATCGAGAATGTTTAAAATCGACCAAAATTGAAATGAATTTATTTAAGGGTTTTAGTATTTTCCCCAACATTTTGGAAAGTTTGGGTAGCCGCAATCTGGCCGAACCCAGGTATTAATTTATAATTACCACAAAGTTTGAGGTAGTAAGAATACTAAACATTGATGGATTATTGTGTACCTTCCCTAAAAGGTTTTATAACTAAGAAAAAAGTTTTTAATTAAACTATAATCGCTGTTGAGTAGTTTGCCTGAGAAGTTTCATAAAATCTACGTTTAGAAATTCTAATGTTGGGTGTTTAATCATTTATCTCAAAAATACAAATTACAAACTAATTTGAAATGAAGAGACCGGTTATAAGTATTTGCCGTTGAATCATCGATCACCACTTTTACATTCGTAACACAAAGGAATGCAAAACACTATTATTACCTACTATAGAACTGAAACTACAGAGAGTACAAGAATGTTTGATGTTTCTATGCCTGAATCTCTTAGTAGGATTTATCGTACTCGTTTCATTTCAAAAGACAACTTACAGACAACTTGTTCAAAGCTTGCAGTTTTTATGTGCACTGATGAAACAACTGAGCTGTTGAAGACCAGTGGAATTTAATAACTGAAACTGCCGAATATCAACATGAAATGGATTGAAAAATCTGGTAAATTGTAACTCAATTAGAGACCTTTCAAATATTTTTAAAAACCAAAACTAGAAAAAACAGTTTCATAATCTCATTCATTTACACAGTTTCGTTGCAGCTTTCATATTATATCTTCTTGCTGTTACAAATTCATACAGCAAACGCTGCAAATCATCTTCGAACTTTGCTAAAACGTACAGCATTGTCTGTATAATATATAGTGTGGTTCACAAGTTCCATTTTGGCTATTTATTGCCTGACTTCACCAAAAATTATGATCGAGGTGTCATTCGATTCGGAATGGCATTTAGAAACTTTTCGAACATTTCGAAGTCCCGCGCAAAAAATTTGCAAAAGTTATAAACAAATTCGTAAAAAAAGGGGTTACGTTTTTTGCAAATATCTCGGAGAATGTTACAAATATCCGAAATCAAAAAAAAGTTTCTTAAAGAGCAGGAAATTTCCTACAAAAGAGTTTTAACTCCTGGAATTGTACCACCAATATTTATAATTTTAATTTAAAGGTGAAAATAGGACTAAAAACGCGTCATCTGGCCACCGAGCACGCCGCTTAGTTTGCTCTCTTTAACAAAAAAATTTTTTTACCTATTAAATATAAATATTAAGGAATAAAAAAATTCAGGTATCATTGGGATACATGAATGAACAACAATCCATCGGAAAAAAATTTTTCCCACAATTTGTTTATTAGTTATGCTTTTGTTAACTAAAGAAATTTTACCAATTTTTTAATGTTTATACAAAAGTGGAGATTGACAATTTTTTAATTTTTCCAACGGGGATCTGTTCTGTAGCCTTTGCAGAATAGGTTCAAGAAGTGAAAAATATCAAGGTTCTTATGTAAATTTTCAATTGGTAAAATTTATTTAGTTAACAAAGCCATAACTAATAAACAAATTGTGGGAATAATTTTTTTCCAATGGATTATTGTTCATTTGTGTATCCCAATGATACCTAAATTTTTTTATTCCTTAATATTTATATTTAATAGGTAAAAAAAATAAACTATGTGCCTGAAAAATGCGTTCGAATTTTCGCAAAATTGCCTTAACTTGCATTCGTTCTTATGTATTTAGAACTTAAAATAAACAACGTGTAATTCTTTTGAATACTGTAAATCATTTAAAATACAATTTTAAATCATGTAGTGTTTGCTGGAATCTCTTAGCGTACGAATGTGTACAGTGCTCGTGTTATCAATATGCCGCGATAGGATAAAGTGAAGTGACCACTTGTGTGTAAATTGTAAATAAATAAATAAAATAAAAACAACAAAAGAAAGAATAATAAACTTTCTACCATCATTCAAAGAACCAGGATTCATCTATAATCAACCGAATTTTGAAAACAACCCATATCTACAAGACAATAACGATATACAGGGCGTCCCACTAACAAACGAGCACATGCCACAGTTCTATAACAACCAAAATCTGGGTCAGCCTGCATCCTGTGAAGACTACGCATACCTAAGTCAATAGCACATTATGAGAAAAACCAGGTCATATCTCTCAACAAACAACAAGCACGAAGCCACACTACCACGGAATGGCTTCAACCAGTGATGAAAAGATATCTGAGCAAACTTTGAACGTAAACAAGTGGCAAGACGTGAAAACCTATAAGAGAAGAAAGGTAAACCAAACCATCACCCTAACAAAAGATATAGTCAACTTAACGAAGAAGGTGATCGTAATACAAGCACCAATACAGTAGAACTCAAAATCGCCAAACCGCCCCCAATCGTTGTATACAAGGTACAAAATTATCAAGAAATGGTAACTAACTTGACCGACATGGTCGAAATAAAACAGTACACCGCCAAAGCTCTAGTCGATAACACAATCAAAATTAATTGCCAATCTCCTGCGACATATCGGAAACTAATCAACTACTTGCGTGAAAATAATGCGATCCATCATACGTATCAGCCAAATGATGAATATGCATTCAAGGTGGTAATTAAACATCTCTATTACACAAAAGACCTAAAGGAAATCAAACAAGGAATTAATAAGGTAGGATACAAATTTAGAAACATCTTAATTATACAACGACGCGGGACAAAAGAGCCACTCAACCTATTTTTCCTTAACCTCGAGCCTGCAGCAAACAATAAAGACATCTACAAACACGAAAAACTACAAAACAAAACTATTGAAGTAGATCCATCAAGAAAGGCCTCTGGTTTAATACAATGTATGCGATGCCAACACTATGGTCACACAAAAACATACTGTAATAAACCCTATGCGTGTGTAAAATGCGGTGGGGCGCATAAATCAAATAGCTGCACAAACCTTCAACTACCCGAGCAAAATGTGCATTATGTAGCGGAGCCCACCCTCTAACTACCGAGGTTGAGACTTTTACCATCGACTAGAACTTATATATTTCTCAATTGCATAATTACATTGGCACAACTATTTTTCTTCCGAGTGACAGATTGTACACACTAGAAAAGATTTAAATCAATATGACAGTCGTATTGATGATTTTGACTTAGATGCTGGGTACATTCAACTAGAATCTGCCGATGATTCAAGTGAAAGTAAGGAAGATAAAGAAAACAAAGTGAATGATGTTAGTTTTGATCAAAATCTTGATAATGCAGTAGAAGACAATGAAATGAAGGTACTAAAAGGTCGAAAACGCAAAAGAAAAGTGGAAGAATGGAAATGTAATGTCAGGAAAAAAAATCTCCCAATTAAATAATCATATGTGTCAACAAACAAGAAAACAGACAACGAAAAGAGACTTAAAGATAAATGCAAACAGACCTGTAAATTACAATGCTCCACTAATATCTCAGATGCCCACCGTGAAACCATTTTCTAGCAATCTTAGACAGCATCTTTAGATTCTAACTAGAAGCAACAGTTTGTAGCCTCCTGCATTACAGTAGATCTGATAAAATAAAGAAGAAAAGAAGAACAGGACAGAAAACCAAACATTCTTCTTTGCATTATACGTTTATAAAAAAATGACAAAACAATGAAAGTGTATAAGATCTTTTTTCTTAATACTTTGAGCATCTTTCAAACATTTGTAGAAACAGCTCTTTCAAAAAGAACATCCGATGGTGGAGCTGTCATTAAAGGCTTGAGAAGGAAACCTACTCCAAGCAATAAAATCAGCGATGTCGTTCGAAATAAAATCCTCAAGCAAATTTCAAAGTTCCCTGCCCAAGAATCTCATTACAGAAGAGAAGATACAGTTAAAAAATGCCTCGATAGTAGTTTGAGTATAAACAAGAGGTATGAATTATACGTAGAGAATTGTCGTAAACAAAATGTCCCACTAAAGAAAATATCAAGTTATGGCTATATTCTAAAATTTTCAATAATATATTGTTTTATTATTTTCAATCCTTTCGTTTGTAAATATGTTATTCCTTTTTAGAAATTAAGTTTAACGTCTTTTTATAACATAAAAACCCTTTAGTTTAATGCCCCTTGACGTTGTCTAAATTTATGGCTTGGGAACGTTAAATTTCTCTAGAATTTTTTCATAAAAATGTTTTCTCAATATTAAATTAGAGATGCATTAGGTATATAGAATGAAATTACCTCTAAATTTATATTCTTCAGACTTCATTTT
>VTPC01091289.1:0-50675 GCA_011009095.1 Ignelater luminosus
AGAAAAGAAAAGTCATTACGCCACCGAGAAATTAAGAAATTCTGTAATTTCCAGAATCAACAATCGATTTAGTAAAAAAGTTGTTTTGGACATTTCTCGTAGAACGCGTCATTTATTAGTAAACTTGAACTTTCTGAAACCTGCCCCAACAGTCCTGAATGGTGCGAGAGGCCCTGATAACGCTATTGACCTGACGTAGGCCTAAAAATCCCGATAAAGTTTTAAACTGAGGCCCAGCCTGACTAGAAAATCTGGCCTGTGCAGGCCACTACAGAATAGCTTGATATTTCCAGACCAGGTTTAAACTATTTATCGTTTGTAAATTGTGTTTCTGTGTACAGAGTGCTTTATTTCATCAATGGGTGAACGCTGTTATAGGTAGTTAATACTGTCTGTCCAAAGAGCTTAATACTGAAAACGCATGTATTTTCTAAATTAATTATTGCAAAACAAAAGTTAAAAACTATATATGAAAAGTCTTATGAATTGTTTTATGTAGACATTCCAATACAATGTTATCCTCGAGAGCATACGAAAATCTTGAACTTTGACATAAAAATTCAAAAAGGCCATAAAATAGGCATTAATAAAGAAACAGATACAAACCACGCAAACAAGCATTATAGGAATTTATAGATAAATAGAGCTAAAAAAATGGTTTACTTTAGGCTTTTTGCGAGTTTTGTAACCCCCCACCAAAATAGTCGTAATGGTCCGATCTACATAATATTCAAGATCTGTGTTCTAGAAGTGTTTTTCTACCTACTCGAAAAACCCAACTTGATTCGGTTAATATCGAGCTTCGGTTAATTATGGTCCGATTAAGTTGGAAGTTTTTCTAAATTAAAGAGTATCATGAGGGCAACGAGTCTATGTGGGTAACAGTGACGTTTCTCCGTCTTTGGAGGCGACTAGAACAAAAAAAAATGTAATTTGCTTTTCTTTAGGTAGTTAATACTGTCTGTCCAAAGAGCTTAAAATTGAAAACGCATGTATTTTCCAAATGAATTATTAAAAAACAAAAGTTAAAAACTATACAGGGTGATCATTTTAAAACTTCCCACCTTGAATAACTCTTTAATTAGTACAATTATCAAAAATTGCTGAAACGCGTCGTTTTTGTTTAGGAGGTCGACATTTAATAACCTACTTTAGTCAGTTGGGAAAAGTTTACCCTCCCACCAGCCACCCCCTCCCCAAAATTTTAAATCGCATTACCCCATGTGTGATATATCATTTTAAAGGGTATGAAATTCTCAATTTTTTTCATCAAAGAAAATTAAAATCGGCCTGGCTGTTCGTGAATTAGAGCGAAAAATGTATTTAATTCAATCAATACGTTTCTGTCTCTAGTTTACGAACGGCTGGGCTGATTTTAATTTTCTTTAATGTAAAAGACTGAGAGTCACACATGGGGTAGTGCCGTTTAAAATCTTGGGGTGGGTGTGGTTGGGGGGAGGGTGAAAACTTACCAGAATCTTAAATGGCACTACCCCGTGTGTGATATATCATTTTAAAGGGCATACAGTTTTCAATCTTTTACATTAAAGAAAATTAAAATCAGCCTAGCCGTTCGTAAACTAGAGACAGAAACGTACTGATTGAATTAAATACATTTTTGGCTCTCATTCACGAATGGTTAGGCCGATTTTAATTTTCTTTGATGTTAAAGATTGAGAATTTCATACCCTTTAAAATAATATATTACACATGGGGTAATGCCATTTAAAATTTTGGGGAGGGGGTGGCTGGAGGGGAGGGTAAAAGTTTCCCAACTGACTAAAGTAGGTTATTAAATGTCCTCCTCTTAAAAAAAGCGACGCGTTTTAGCGATATTTGATAATTGTACTAATTAAAGAGTTATTCAAGGTGGGAAGTTTTAAAATGATCACCCTGTATATGAAAAGTTTATGATATGTTTTATGTAGACGTTACAATAAAATGTTATGCTCGAGAGCATACAAAAATCTTGAACTTTGACATTAAAGTCCAAAAAGACCCTAAAATAGGCATTAATAGAGAAACAGGTTCAAACCACTCAAACGGGCATTATAGGAATTTATAAATGGAGCTTTAAATAAAAATGGTTTTCTTCTGAAAACTACTAAGTTTTAATTTTCCCTGCGATTGCTTTCCACAAAAACAGGCAGTTTCCCTAGAAATAAAAGTAGGAATTATTAGCAAAATTTGTTCAAGCTGAGATTGGAATCGTTCGAGCTAGGTCCTATAAAAATGCAGATCCTATAAGCAGCTGCCTAGTTTATTTAGTGGTAGAATCCGACCATGAAGTCTTCAAAATGTAAACATGACACCGTATTGCTGTTTAGTGTGATTGAACCGAGAAGTGTAAAACTTGCTTGATCTCAAATCTTAAGATAATCCTTAGAAGACAGATTAAAACATCTGTTTTTCTTTCGTTTTTTGTTTCTCATTTCAAAAGAAGCTTGAGGAAAAAAACTTAGACAGTTGGAAATGTACAGTGAATTTAAATTTACCTGAAAGTTGGAGATCGAAAGTAATTCGACGAAATCTTGTTAAAACTAACAGAGAATATAAATACCTATCACTGCTCAGACATACTGAAGAGCTTTAAAAAACCAAATATATATCTCTTGTTGTATCACAATATTAAGTTGAAGTAATTTGCAGTAAATTTCATCAAATCTAATAATATTACACACTAATTAAGCAAAAGGCTTAAAAGTTTTCTTTAGAAGTGTTAGCTTATTTATCAAAATTATTGCTATTATCTTTGAATAAGAAAGCAAACGCAATCTTAAAATCTCACATTGCGGTTTTCATTCCTAAATATTATAAAGGCATCAGATCTAAGCTTATCGGTACAAATTAAACAAAGCCGCACCCACGGTATTTAACCACGCAATATAAAACTTTTCTCTTATCTCGGCTACAATTTGTAGTAGGTTAGTGCGGGAACCTCCACTTTTCACAAGTAGTAATAGCAATCCTGTGAAATTTCAATCGAACGTAGCAAATTGCTTATTGACGAGAAAGGCAGGAACGAGATTTGAAAAACTATTTGTATCTCCTACTCACGGAGCTTTTCTAGATGGTGATTTACGGCACATGCGCCAAAAGTGGGTCGGTAATAAACGTCGACACCTGTAGCAACTACGTGCGGGTGCGTCGAGACGGCGATCGGGATTGCCCTCAGTCGTATCGTGCACGGAATCACGATTTCAGGTAGAATAATTTTTTGATGAGTACACAGTGAGATTTCTTGTTTTCACTGAACTTTTATCGAAGCGTTTCGATATTTACCATTCCAGGCGGTAATAACTTTCAAATCGAAATTATTTAAAAGTAACTTTTATGGAGTGCATTTCAGACGCTCATTGATTTCGTTTCAAGATTCTTCAGGAGAATCCTTGTAAGTTTTAATTATATTTTATGTTAAGAAAGTAACTGTAAAAGTATTCGTTAATTTCTGTTAATAATAAAAAAGTAAAATTGTTGATAGGAAACTTAATATACGCGCTCGCTCGAAAGCGAAAACCGTAATTTAGTAAGTTTACAAACAAGGGTTGTTTTTACTCCTTTGGGAACTATATTCCTCCTGCCAGTTAATACGCGATTTTCTTTAGTAATTAAACGCTTTTCTGAATCAATTTATTTAATGAAGTTGGAAAAAATAGTAAATCAATATCTTAAATGGATTGATATTTTAAGGTTTACTTTTTCATCTCGAATCTCGAATATTAACTTCTTGCTCTTCTGCTTCAACAAGTACGTGAAGAGGAATGACAAAAGAAAATCTCGGAGATGTCACTGCAGCCGTCAGAAGAAAATGTAACAAAAACTGACAAGTAATCCATAAATGTGGAATTTGTTTAATTTTTTTCTATTATGTTTTGTCTGGATCCACGTTTAAATGTATATAACATGATGTTTCTATTTGTTATGATATTGGTAATTGTCAGTGTCAACATCTATTTTAGAAAGAATTTCTGATAACTCAATTTATGTGTGATTCAAATTTTTCTCTGAATAAGTTAAAATATTTTTATTATTGCCTTTTAGATATTCCATTTGTACAACAAAATAAATTTATTTATCAACATTTTTCATCTTATATTTTCAGCGCCTTTGTCTCCGCATGCTAAATTACGTACATTTCCATATCTTTTAGCATCCAAATACATTAGGTGTTGAATAGAAAAATTTATAGCGAATAAAACAAATAATACAAGCGATAAGATTTTTATGACGTATTTGATAGCGGCATAACAGTAATTATTGCATAACGCCCAAAGAATAGTAATATAATATCTAATTATATGAAATAATTTTTCTCTTTTGTTAACAAAACTACATATTTTATTTAACATTCAAGTGTTACAATACATGCTTGCGTATTTAATTAACATGTAAACATTCGTGTTAGATTTCACGGAACGTATTAGCTAATAAAATTTGCATTTACTTGTTTTTCTTACCTTAATTCGTTGTTAAATTTCTAGTTTAGGATGTTCTACAAGTTTTGATTTTGTATACTGATATTTCGTTTCTTCTTTTTTTTATTGTCGACGTAAAGTCGCTAAAATTAGAATAAATACCGTTTTTAACGACCTGACTAACATTGTTCGTATGTAAGTGTCTTTTTAAAGAAAACTGAAAATTGGCTAAACCAAACAATTGTTAAATATTTATACTAAAAATTAAGCCTTCTACCTTAATGGAAATTTTGTTCATCTAAATTTTCTTCTTTGAAAACCAACATACTAGAGTTTTTTGTGCTCTTGTTACAATAATTTTGCTAAAGTACTTTGCAGGCGAGGTAAAAATAATGTCATCCATTTTGTGTGAAGTATATTTTATACGTGGAATACAATGTTTGCCGACTTCAAACTTTTAGGTCTTGAAAAACATATACTATGGTAATTAAGAGCTTTTCTTTACTTGCAAAAGTTTATAGTCAATATAGATGTTTTCCGACACCAACGCAAAGTAGTAAAAGAAAAATAATGTATTGATACTAATAAAAACAAAAAATTTTAATTAAAAATTTTAAGTATCTAGTCAAATAAACAGTCGCTTTGGATATTTAACGTTTGGTAATAATTAATTCGCGTTACTTAAAGCAAGGTCATGGTGTGTACTATAACGGAAATCTTAAGCGGAAAGCTGGAATTAATGATATTTATTAATTAGACCAGGAAATTCAAACGATGCAATTAATATGATAAAAACAAACATGCACTTAATTATTATTTATTTAAAATGTTTTGAATTAATAAAACCTAGAAAATTAAATCGTGTTTAGCGTTCATTTGTTCGTTTGTTTTTTCTTTTGGTTTTCAAAGAACTATCTTGGGTTCAGCTATTAATTCTAGATCATGTACTTAGCACCTATTCCACACCTAAAATTCGTTTTGATTTTCCAAATCCATCTTAATCTTGCTTCCGTAACTTTTGTTTCTTCTTCTTAATTATGACCTTCAAGTGA
Organism: Ignelater luminosus; assembly: GCA_011009095.1. NCBI lineage: Eukaryota > Metazoa > Arthropoda > Insecta > Coleoptera > Elateridae > Ignelater > Ignelater luminosus. The sequence continues at coordinate 5,468 of VTPC01091289.1, forward strand.
CCTTGATTGTTTTTACCTTCAAATGGCATTATTGCAGCCTAAGTATGTCCTTTCTTTCAGAAGATGTTGAATTTGTGACAACCTGACCTTTAGATTGTGTTAATTTACTTGATGTATCTTAACCTAACAAAAGAACATTAAGCACGTCTGTACTGTTGCTTCTTCTCTACATGCGAGTCCGTTTTGAGTTATAAGTTATGAGTTATAATTGATCTTGATTAGTTCTTACTATACTGTAAAGTTCTTTACTATAAGTTCTGTCCATTTAATAAACTGCTGCAGTCAATAATTTAAAAAATAGATAACTGCATGAGACGTGGCAAGGAATAGATTGCTAAAGTGAAACAGAAATGTGTTAGTTACAGTGCCTCCTGTTAGATTATCCTTTTTGCACCCTTGTGCCTTTTCCTTTCCTATTGCATTATGTTTCACTTATAATTAATTATAATTAGAAGCATCGATGTTAACTTATAGAAAGATAACGGAAAACTTTCCGGTAGGGAGTCCACTCTAAAACAGTAATTTTTTGTCACTGTGAAGTACTTGAAACAATTCTGAGATTCCAGACTCAGGATCCACGTCTTGAGTAGGTGAAGCAGTAGCTCACATTGACCCATGTAGCGTCTGGTCTGGTGCGGTAAGGAGTATAGAATTAGGATTGCCTGTACAACATTAAACATCGTATTACGCTTTTCAAAACTACATCACAGAATGTCTGAAGCAGAAGTAGAAAAAGCGGCCTGCGACCAGAAGTTCCCAACTTTAGTCATAGTGGTAAATCACTCCACGTTATGTCAGATCACTCCACGGTAGAGGTATCTTTACCAACCTCTTCACCCTACTGCACAACATTAAGATTTCCTTAACTGAACAAAATTTGCTAAATATTATATTACACTAACCATTCAAGTCATACCAATACAAATCTCACGTTAGTCCAGTGATTGGAGTTTGTTCCAATAAACAAAAATAAAGAAAAGTGACATCTGACTATCTTGGATACTAGATTTTATTACGCATAAGAGATTTGAAAATGAGAAAATGCTCATAGTGTAAAAGTAGCGTTTGAGACCTATGTTATAAAGAGACCAAATCTAATTTACGAGGATTTAAACAGTATCTTAATTCTAACATTTACAGATAGTATGTAGTAGACTTGAAACAAACCCGTAGAACTCATAAGCGTGCTTGATATTTTTAGCTTCTACTGGGAATTAAGCAACGTGTTACTTGCTTTTATGTCTCATTCTAACTGGAAATATCTTTGAATAACAGTTCCTTACACACTACGTGCCTCTAATTTGCACCAATTTGTTTCAAAGCTATTACGTACTTGAGATCTAAAATTTTGGATTTAGTACTATTGTACGAAACTGAGATACATGAGAGTACGTAAAGGAATCTTTCAAAGTGTCTCAGTCAAAGTGATGTGTAATCAAGCTTAAGTTCTCTTAGGATCTCCGTTCTTGCCTGAAGATTAGCGTTTGAGTTCCTAGGGCGGTCCGCTTTCAAATGGGAGAATAAATAAAACACAGTGACCTTCCCTTTCTTCCAAAATTTTTTAACTTTTCTGTATGCTTTCTGTAGTTGGGACAAAACAAAAAGTACTTTAAAACCTTTCGTCCAAAACTGCTATTACAAATGAATACCTGTATTTTGCCTTACTTTTAGCTTCTAAATACAAAAATACGAGGTGTGTAAATAAACTAATGAGACTGGCAACATAGCGTTCGATGTGGCAACACTGGGGACTACCGGTTTAGAGGAAGAGTGGGTCAACATGGATGCTCCGACAGTACGAGTTTGAACTCTTTAGTCAGTTGATTGTCCGTAGGAATTTTCTTCGTAAACTGTTTTTTTTCTATTGCGTTCTGAAAATAAGTGATATCAATTCCGAGCAACGTTGTGTTATCAGGTTTTGCTTCAGACTTGATCACAGTGTGGCAGAAACTTTTACAAAGCTCCAGCAGGCTTTATTAAGGCCCCAGGTTTCCAGGTGGTTTAAAGCATTTTTAGAAGGAAGAGAACGGATTGAAGTGAAGGTCTGCAACTGCAAGAACTGACAAAATGTTGCCAGAATCCGGGATTTCATGCGTCTTGATCATTCTGGGAATAATTAAATCTGACTCACACTACATTAAAACTGCCGTAACCGACCAGCTGAAGGCAATTTTAGTATCTCAGTTTCAACACTGTTATGAAGAGTGGAAAAATCGTCTCCATCGCAGTGTGACTTCTCAAGACAATTACTTTGAAGGAGACAATGCGTAATTGTAATTTTAACTAAATAAAAAATTATAAAAAATCAGTCTCGTTATTTTATTTACAAATCTCGTAAACTATTCAAAGAGCTAATGGCTGCATAAGAAATTTAAAATCAAAAAATAAATAAATAAAAATTATAAATAAAATACAAGGAGATCGTAAAATTACAGATGGAATGTTTAAGTGGTACTGTAGTTTAACTAAGACAGATGAAAAAATGTTAAGTGTTCGTTTTAAGGAACGTTTATGGACTAATTAATAATGATGGAATATGAAGAATAAGAAATAATCAGTAAATCAAGGAGATTCAGATATAGAACTTCAAGAGCAAAGAGCAAAAGAATGAGTTGGTTCGGAATGTATGAGACAAGCCAGTCAAACAGGGTATTAAAAAGAAGCTTGGAAAACAAAACACCGAAAGGTAGATCAAGAAAACGCTGGTTAGAGAAGACAGAAGACTTAACAAACATGGGAATGCAAAGATTGCAATCTTTGCAACAAATCAATTGTCTGTAAAAAGAGTAACTAACTCCATGAAGAGGTCAGGATCTTTCAAAGACTCAAGGTCAAATAATCTTTTTCTTAAATCAATGAGATCTACATTACTATATATATAGATGAAGAAACAAGCTCTGAAATTAATATAATGTATGATAAGAGGACATTTCTTTGGCTATAAGAGATTGCATGTACTATCAGCGTAACGAAGCTCCTCGGCATTTCTATTTGGCAGTGAGGCACTATCTGAACATCACTTTCCCTGATCGATAGATCGGTTGCGAGGGGCCACACAACTGGCCTCCCAGGTCTTTAGACTTAAATTCCATGGATTTTGAAATAGAGATGAAACGATTGGTCAACCAACTAAAAGTAGATACGTGAGATAAATTGATTACTCGTATTAAGAATTCAGTAGCTTACCTAAGAGATAATAGAAATAAGCTCAGCAGGATAACACATGCTGTTTTCTCAGAAGCTGTAAGGTACGGTGATCATGAAGGCGGAAGAATTGGAAATTTGTAAGGTCTTATTGTAAATAATAATATTGTATACCTTATCCACTTGAAAAGACTTGGTAAATTATAAAACGACTACCAGAAATCCAATCCTTGAGTTACGACTTGCTAACATTGAATTCGGATGGAATGTTCTTCCTCGGCCAGCAGATAGTCCTGATGTTGCTTCATCTGACTGCCATCTACTTTGTTCAACAGCACTTTTTCTAGAGACAGAAATTTCAATGAAATCGACAATGTCAGAGTAATATGTCGAAAATGTTTTGATTTTTAAGAAGTAGAATGGTATATCAGAAAAACACAACTTAAGCCAAAAATTAACAAATGCGATTATATAATTTAATTTTAGTTTTTGTTTTCTATGCAATATCATTAATTTGGATTTTTTTGAATAACGACATTTTTTCCGAACTACAGTGACCTATTTATATAGTCATAAGCTATGGCTGTTCCGAGCCTCTATCTAGGTGGTAGTTTACGTTTTGATGATTATACAAAGGAGACTTACAGTTTTGTGCGAACTTTAAAATCTTCTAGTAGTGAATCCAGAGAACGACTAATTTAATACTAGAAAACGTAGCCGTTGACAGATTACCAATCGTAATTTCTTGTCAAACGTTCCAGTCGAAATTTCTCGATTCATAGTGAATTGTCTTGCCCAAGTAACCGATACAACTGTCTCCAGTATTTTGTGTTGATTAGAGTGCAAATTGCAAATAGACGAAATGGGCAGATCCCTCTTTCCACACATTCTAGTTTTTTAATTACTTGTTTTATTGTTTTCTTCTTTTTAGTCACAGGAAAAGAAAGTCATCTACAAGCTGATTATAGACCTAAACAGCTTCTACTCTTTGGTGAATTTTTGTAGCGGAGTGATTATGTGTATTTCTGGTATATAATTTTCTAGAGCATGATATAGAAGTTTCTTGTACCAATATAAAGCACCCTCTAACCACTTTTTTTGTAAATTGCAGAAATTAATTAATTATATGTATATATTTTTGACTTGATTCTGGCACCAAAGCAGTTTTGCCTTTTTTACAAGCGACAGTTACTTGTTTTGTGTGGATTTTAGAGACAGTTCTGCTACAGGATGAGCAATCAATAGGTTCATCACAAACTTCCATAGCTTCACGTTTTTGATAATATTAAGAGAGTCGAGCAGAGCTGCTTATGGAATATATTTCCAAATAGTGAAAGTCTAGTTGATACTTGATATACTTTCGGATAAACCTTGCAAACTCTAGTAGTATAATTATCAGAGATACTGTACATTTTATACCGGTATCAACAAGAGGTTTAGGTTTTATAAATGGTATTTCTTTTATTTAACACACCTATCGATTATCAGAATTGTAACCTTGACTTATTTAACATGCAAAGAGGCGAAGTCATACAAGCTTAGTCTTGGAAGCTTAATACTCAGCTAATGTAAGCAGGGAACTTAGACCCACAGGCCTAATACCACTCGATATGTTACCACCAGGCTTATGCATCGAGTCAAGTTTGATAATCTCTCAAAATTCGCAGCAAACGCGTTCATTCATTTTTAGTTTAATAAATCATTAGTGAAATTCATTTTCTTCCCTACTATTACGTGAAAAATAATTTTGTTACATACAACTTTTATTGCTTTTTTTGCCTTTTTACATTACTGACATCAGCAGAAACTTTTTCCAAAGTGGTAAGAATTACATAAAAGAAACCTTTGAAATCACTAGAACGGCGAACTTTAGAAACATCTAACTAGTTAGTACTAAAAGAAATTAAAATCGAAGGAAGGAAGCGAAAGAAGCTTTTTTTTCTCTCGATACTTGGTTTTAGATGTTTTTCAGGAATTAGTTAATTAATGAGTATCATTACTTCTTGTCTCTCTTCATGCTCACGAGGGCATAGGGCTTGTTTCTTATATTATTTAACTGGTTATTTTAATTCTCTTCAAAGGAATTTAAATTAAACATTTGTTTCAGAAGAAATAAAATGAAATAGTTACAAAGCTTATAAAAAAAGTTAAAACCTCTACTGTAATTACACAGAAAATTTCATTTTCTTTTTTTGGTATCTTTAGGTAGTCTTAATAGTTTATCAAGACGAATAATTAATTAACAAGGTAGAAAAAGCAAGACTGAAAAGCTGTAATGTTATTTGCTTTGAGAAAAATTATATTTTATATTTAAATTACTGGTTTTTGGTTTACAGTTGACTTAGATGAAATTCACATGAGTCTGCTTAAAATATTTTTTGCTAGAATTTTGTGTTCGCCTTCAATACTGTATGTTTGAAGTAATCAAATGCAACTGAAAGATTTTTATGTAACTTAGATCAAAATCTTTACAAGACCAAAGCATGAAATTTGTCTTTCTGCTGTTAAATCGATCCCTTATCGGTTTGGTGGTTGTTCGAACCAATTTTCTCCATTAATTGTTAGTTATTCGTGGCGAAAGAATCTTTTTTTTCTTAAAGGTTATTTCTTCCTTGTCTTCTAGATCGAGGACAATGAATGAGAATTTTGCTTAGTATAGATATTACCCCAAACACTTGATTGTTCTGATTTTTTCGACAATTTCTGCATTGTTTGTGTTTTAAATACAAGGATTAACCGAGTAATGCTTCTGCCTTTACATAGGATAGTTTGCAAGCCATTGACCCTCCAAATAAAAATCTACTAGTCTAAAAGAAGACTCAAAATAGTCATGATTTGCTGGGGCTTTAAAAGGTCAATTACTATTTTCTCATCAAGCAATCACAAAGAACAGATCTAAAGTTGATCAAGAAAAGAAAGTAAGAAATTGATATTTGTCCAAAAAAATTGAAAAGATTTACAGTTGCGGAATTTAGAACATTAGTTATTTTTTAAGATCATTTTGAAAAACCAAGAATTTTCAGAATGTAAGACTTAGTGAAGAACTTGCATCTATAATGACACCAAACTTGCTAATAACATTGAGCTTTTTAGGAAACTATTTTGAATGCTCATTTACAGTTTTAAAAAATCAATAGCAACCATTTTATTTGTAGAATTTCGTTGTTTTTTCCGAGAAAAATTTTGAAGTGTTTTACTTTTTAAATATTGCTTATTGTAAAGGTGCAAAAGCGAAAAAATCTAAAATTAACTCAGAACGGACTAAATGTTGAAGCCGGTCCTGACCATTTGTAACACTTGCTCGTGTTGTGTAAAAGTCAAAAGCATATGATAGCAATATTAAAAGAATTTGTTCTAAAGATAAGCAAAGAATTTGGCAGGTGTTTAAAATTAAGTAAAAATGAAATACCAAGTCGAGGATAAAATAGATGTGATACTGATAAAAACTACAAAGTGAATATTTTAAAAACTAAAGTTGGAAAGAAACTTAAAGTTTTAGTATTCTTACGGACGGCCGTGGGTGCAGATGCGCCTTTCCAGGTTCTTTAAAAAGTGTCTCTCTTGTAGAAAAATAAAACAACTCGATATTTAAAACATTAGGTTCATTGTTACTTTTAACTTTTGTAGAGTAATTATGTTGGTGTACATAACAGATTTCTTAGTAGAGTTTTTTCAAGTGTTTCCTTTTAACATTAAGCATTTAAAGACATTTATAATGTGAATAAATTAGATTAAAAAATTGAGAAATATAGTTAATGAAGATAATTAAACATTTGTGAGATGAATAAAAACGATTTATAATAATAAAACAGAAGACATTTCAGGAGTGCTTCAGCGTGATAAAACAGGTAGGCAGCTAAATATTATTAAAATGTCAGTGACTGGAAACAAAAACGATTAAAACGTAATTTTCATGCAATTTGAGTATTTACAGAGGCAAAACTAGAATATGCTTTCTTTAGCTTATAACAAACAATAATTAGTTTGAGAACAAACACAATGATCGTTCACACTGCAAGCGTTTACGATGCTTCATTATTTTAACACTAAATATTAAACAAATACTGTGCAACAGGAAACTTATCTGCTTCAGGGCCCAGCTAATGGACGACTAAATACTCAGGGTACATTGCAATTTGAGTGCAAGAAATGAGTATAAAGGTTAAACTGTTTTACTGCTATGTTATCTCGTATGAAATCTCACAAAAACCGGCCCTGAGTACCCATGCCGTCACAATGTAAGTTGTTCGTTTAAGATTTTGATAAATTCTTAAAAATTACAAAATCTGGTTCAAATCAAAATTATCTATACACATTTCCATCTTCTTTCTTATGTCACTGTGCCAGGGCTGATGTAATGACGTATAAATAAGACAACTTATGCAGAAATAGCGTGCTTTGAGAGGGTTATACAGGGCTTTCATTTGAAAACTTCCCACCTTGAATAACTCTTTAATTAGTAAAATTATCAAAAATCGCCGAAACACGTCGATTTTGTTTCTGAGCGGGACATTTAATAAGCTATTCCAGTCAGTTGGAATACTTCCACCTTTCTTCCCAACCACTCCCACCCCAAAATCTTAAATGGCACTACACTGTGTGTGATATATCATTTTAAAAGGTATAGAATTTTTAATCTTTTACATCAAAGAACTAGAAGACAGTAATGTATCTAATTAAAAGGTGAGAGTTTTCAACTTATTAGAATAGGTTGTTAAATGTCCCCTCCAAAACAAAATCGACGTGTTTCGGCCATTTTTGATAATTTTACTAATTAAAGTTAGTCAAGGTGGAAAGTTTTCAAATGAAAGCCCTGTACGTGTAACCATCTCAAGGCACGCTATTTCACTAGAGTCTAACTTTAAAACGTATGCCAATCTTATTTGTTAGGCGAACGGGACCTAATCAAATGCTTACCTGAAAAAAATTTTTTTACGGCTACCCTAAAGTATACAGGGTGGCTGAAATATTGTTCACCAGCTTATAACTATTTTATTTTTAAAGATATGAAAAAAAGGTAAAAGTTGTTTAATGTAATAAGAAGCATAATATCATGCATTGAAAGAAAACTCAACGCCTACTGTTTTAGCATAACATCAACTAACTTTAATTGTTTGAATGGAATTCATTATAATTTCTCAGAATTTTGAATACACCTGAAATTTTCTTTTCAACCAACATACCTAACGATTTTCTTGAGGACTTGTCCTGCAAGATTCCCCGATTTATCAATTCTAGAATACTTCTTATGGGCGTTTTTAAAAGATCATGTTAATGTAACTCCATCAGCAAGTTTAAATGAGTTGAAGAATAAAAATACTGCAGCTATAGCACTAGCTACGCCAGAAATGTTACACCGCGGTAGGCATAATTTAATTCTCAGAGCAGAAACATTTAGAGATTTAAAAGATAAAATACTGAAAACTTCGGTTCATTAATACCAGGGTGAATTAAGAAATTTGAGAATAATGCCATGTGTAGTCAGCAATGAACCAGGAGTAACAAAATATCAAAATTTATAGGGTTCATTAGAAAAAAAAAAAAACAAAATGTCGGTATGTCGCGCTTTTATGAAACATCTTGTATAGTTAAAAATAGTTTTGAAACGTAGAGGTACTTGCTCTGTAGTGCTCTTTTTATGGCACGGTGATGGCTTATTGTTACCATAATTGTTTCCATGTATCGTAGTTAATCTCGATTAAAATTTAAACTTAGCGCAATCCGCTTTTAGCAAATAACTATATTAGATAACTGGATCGCCCTGTATATGTAAAACAAACAACACAATAGGACAAAAACATTTTTTACATTTGAAAAACTAGAAACATATCTTTGAAAAGCTGAAAAAGAAAGACAATGTTTGCAATAAATCTTATGTATATACATCTTTCACAAAGTTCCGTTGCCGCGATGTGACGCCACGCCGCAGCCGCCGCCGCTTTAATCATGAACGAAGAATTTGTTTTTGTCGTTGGTTTCGACACTATACAAATTGTACTGCCACATCACATTTCAAGCGTGGGGTCGAAATTTGGAGCACGAGGCGTAAAGCAAGTGCTTTAAAGAGGCCGAGCGCCTGAAAAGTAGCAGCCTGAGATGACTACTTTATTGACTTAGCGCCGTCTCGCAACAGTGATCTAAATTGCAATTTTAGCACAAAAAATACAAAAATGAAATTCACATTCTAGCAATGATGACTGTTCTAATTATTATTAGATATATTATCAAGTTACCTGGTTGTGACATTGGAGTCGATACTCTTTTTTTCTAAATTGTTTGATAGTTGTCTAAACGTTCCAAAGTTGAGCAAAACTAAATGTCAAAGCACTTTTATCACATTTTGTGTTGACCACTATTTCGTCCTAGTAAACCTAGTTTAAGTCACTGAAAGGCATTGTTTTTGAGAAAAATTTATTTGAAACCTCAAATATATTTGAAAAGATTACTCGAAAGTAATGTAGCAGCGAGTTTGGGGGTGGCTTACTAGGCTAAAGTAAGTCCATTGAACGCAATTTGTAGAGCGAAATTGTTTCTTTAAGGAGTAAGAGGCTTTTACAGTGACGGTTTTAATTGACAAATTGTCTAGGCTTACTAAGTTTGTTTCAGAAATGTTTGAGCAGGTTATATATTAAAAAAAATTAGTACCTAAAATTAAATATAATATTTCTTTTACTCTAGAATCACATTACAGACCACTGTGCGCTGGCCCTAAGACTACCATTAGTCAGTCAATTGTAATAATACATTTCTGATCTACTCTTGGTTTGGGCTAAACTAGACACTTAGAGAGAAATAAAATCCAAGCGATATTGTAGGTAAAAATCTGCCAATAAAAACTTTTGAACTAAGTTGACCTCACCGAATACAAAAATCAATGTTGGCAAGTCAACAAAACTACCGGAAGCACAGAATTCGAGATCACATTCAAGATGCATCAAAAGGATTTTTTTTGGTTTTTAAATAAGCTGTTGCTGTATTGATAACATAAAATTACTTCAGTCTCTTCTGAATAATACTTACTAGGGCTGTCGAAATTTGTTCACGAGTTGTATTCACGCTTACATGAAACGACCCAGAATTGCGTGTACAAATGAGGCATACAATAGATTTCACTAAAGTATTCTCATTGTTTTTAATACTGAAGCAAATGTATTATTCTCTGTTAGCCAAGGCAATTAAACTCATAAATATTGCAGAGTAAATGAAGTCCTTTGTACGTTTACTACCTGGATTTTAACAGTAGAGCCTTTGTCCAGTTTCAAAGCTAATACTGCCAAATACCAAGATCAATTAGGCTACACAAAATATCTGACTTCCAATGAAGTTTACATGTCCCAGGATTGGCAGTTGGCAACAAGATGTGAGAAAAGTTTTTAAGATTATGGCGCTATACTGAAAAAAATGTTTATTTCTTAAACAGATGTGTATGTCATATTTCCCTTCTTACATTTAAAGATACGTGTAGTGTATTTTGACTTGAAGTCACAGGAAACAAATTGGAAGCAAGTCTTTGATGAACATGAATTCATAAACGCAGGTGTGAAACCAATCGCTTCTTTCTTTTGTCCGCAAGATTCTAAGTCGAGAAACTGCATATCCCGTAGATCCTCCCGTTTCCAAATAGCTGTTTGATAGTGAACTCGCTTGATGTGTTATTGGAGGAAATTGCCAGCAGAATTCTCGGTTTTGTTAACCTTTTTAGTCAGGGCGTGCCAAGCAGTATATGTGGTCCGAAAGAAAGAAAGAACAACATTTTTAAGTACTTTGTCTCTAATGCTTTGCATCAGTGGAGAGAGTTACCACTCTACGTTCTTTTACAAGGAATACACAAAGGACGTGGCATCTGACCCAGTTAAAACGTGAAGAATCAATCTGGTTGTCTTTTCTATACTGGATAAGCTAATGCTGTAGAGGTCGTACGTCTCAAATATTCAAGATCTAGATGACGTCAAAACCACTTCTCATTCACACTGAAGACCAGCACGTACACTACATCTCAGTATTGAAAAATGCTAAAGATTGATCTTGGTCTTTGCCCTAGGCAAAGCAACGTTTTTGGTTCTCAATAACGCGTCTTACAGCAAGGTAGAGAATTTTATTAGACGCAAATCTAAACTAGGACAATTTATTTAAAGCGAAGAAAAGCTCTCTGGAGACCATTTTAGATTCCATCTTGAATTCTTGCCAATATCAATTTTTATATTCAGCAGCGGCGCCAAATTAGTGTAAAAAGCTATCTTGGCAAAGTGTTACACAAAACACGTTTTTGGGCCATTATTCCAGATCCTGTGCAATGTCTCTAACAGATACTTATTCCAATTTTTTAAATTATTGCTCGCTTTTTATTTGATGCCAAAAGTAGCAAAAGAGTTCAGTCTTGAAAATATTTCTTTTAACTAGATAACAAATAAATATTTAAACTGCTTGTTTGTGCCTTAACGAAATTAATAATTTTATCTTCAGTCTTCTCACTGTAGTTTGTTTTCAATTAGAAATCGTACAGAAATCAACACGGAAATTATTATTTTGAGGCTAAATGTTAATGCATGAATGCGAAGCAGGAATTTTCAATATTGGTAGTAACTAGTTAGTAATATTTCCCTGCAAAGAACATTCTAGAATCTCCTTTGATTGTCAAGTTTAATTAAACATTTTAGGAATGTTCGACTTTGAACATTGTTAGGTTAATAATTCTGGCTATAATTGTTAGTACTAAGTACTAATTTGGATACTTAATAGGAATTTAAATAAAATATTGAATTATTAGAATAAAGATAATTATTACCTATTTAGACTCCAATAGTGAAAAAGGAAAATTGTGTATAGAAATCAGTCTAAATTTGTTGAAAACAAAAGTTTTATAAAAATACCAATAACAACTTGCTAAAATTTTAAGACTCAAAGTACTGAATTACCGTTATGACAAAGAAGATAATTTAGCTTTGAGTCAGCTGTTAGAGCTAGTAACAAAATATTTACATTGATGAGGATGATAGTGGTGTTGAGTTTAACCAGATTCTCTCCAAAATATGTAGTTTGAAATAAATACTCTTCATCCAGCTACCACCAGGAAAATTCACTATATTTGATAGGGTCAATGTCTTCATTATTCAGTAAAGGAAAACGATCGACTTGGAATACAGGTTGCCATACACAAAAAATTGTAAATTCAGTAAATCTTCCAAAGACATTTTTTTTTGATTTTGAATAGAAGCCTACAAAGAAATCTATTTGAATACATCCTAAGCTCTATAAAAAGAGTACATTGAGAAAAAGCTTTAAACTATGCGTATGGTATGGTCAAAACAAATACAAAGATTAGTCGATAGTTCATCCACCTGTTGCATGTACCCTTTGGTTCAGTTTTTAAAGAATGGAAACAAGTAAATCTTATGTGATGACATGCGTAATTAACTTTGAAATTGTGAATATATACGTATCTCATACGTTTGCCACAGGTGATAAATCTGGAAATCTATGAGCTTTAGTAGGCAATTACCTAAAGTATATGACATTTACGTAGCGTAATCCCGTATAATGCAGTGTAGAAGGTTGGCTATCATATTCAAAGGCCTCTTGACTTTCTTTTTATGGATAACGCTTCTTTTAAATGGATTATTAATGGTTTTCTCTTCAATTGTTCTACATTTTGTAAACCACATTTTCAAAGTGTCATTTTAAATGTTGAAAAACACGTTTTAGTTATTAAATAGATCAGCTAAAGAATAATTTATATTCATCAAAATTTCTGTTTTGTTGAGCACCACGTAATGTATAAATTCAGAATTCTTTTGTCATGATTCTAATTCTCAGTAATAACAACCTTATCAACTTAGGCTTCATACATTGGAGTATAACAGTAAGTTTATTTTAAGAATAATTCTACGAAGCTTTCTTGCTTTGATCAATACCTCAGACATGTCTTTTGAAAGAAACTTGAAAATACTCTTATGTTAGGCAGAAATTGCTTTCTTTTGATTTGAATCGAACAAGCTCTACAAATTTTCAAGGTGCCTCTTTTTAACAATACCGAACTTCTTTTTTAATTAAGTCGTTTTCAGTGAAGAAAATTCCACAAAAAACCGTGTTCTCTTTTAAGGTAGGTTGAAGTAGCCGACTTCAAGAAAATTTAATATTTAAGTCTAATCTGGTTATTCATTGTATAAAAAGGGTTCTCGTGCAAATCTGGTTTCGTAATGCAGGAAGAAGCATAAGAAAGGAGTACAAGAAAAATCGAATCCACTTACTTAGTTCTAGTATCCGTCTTTGTCAAGATGAAAGACTGGTTAGTTCTTAAATTAATTTTACTTCATTATTCTTTTATATCCTGAGTAACACCTTAAAGAATAACCAGCTCTCTATTGCTAATAATGTTTGATTTTATTGTAAGGCATTGAATGTTGATTCTTTTGTGAGATTGAAAAGATGGGAACAAAAGTTTGAAACTTTGATTTTTAATTAAGAGGACAGGAAATATGTAAGCTATGCTATGAAGATCAGGCTGAACTTGTAACTATAAAAATATTATTTTCCAATCTTTCCTAATTGAATAATATTAGAGTTTACTAATAAAGGTCAACATGTAGGCTAAAGTTAATTTAAATTTTGCTGATTTATCTCTACATCAAAAGGTTATGTCTAATTCTGGCTTTTGAATGATATGTAACTTTTAAGTATCAAAAGCAAAATTGTGGGTTTTATATTCATGCAATGTCTGTATGTCCATAAATTACAAATTTGCTGGTGCATAAAGAAAAAATAAGACTGGCCAACTTCATATCCTTAACCTATTAATAAGGAAAGACATTCTGTTTTTGCAACAAAAAATGACTACATTCCTCTACCCATCATCTCTATCAAACACTATACATTACTGGACCTACCAAAATCTTAGCTCCAACTTCCACGGTTGCTAACCTTGAAGTGTTTCTTCTAGTCCTCGAAGAAAAATCGAAAGGAACTCTCTGAACTAAAATTGAGAGTAACTAGAGCTTTTGTTCTTTCTTGGTAGGCACGCAATAGTATTCCAGACAAGTCTTGTCTACCTTGGGCTGGCATACGTCAAATTTTCTGAAAAGGATATGTACTAAATTAGCATGTCATTAGAGTCTTGGTATTGACCACCTCGAAAATTGCATTCCATGTGGATTTGGTTTTGCCAAAAAAATCGTTTGGGTTTTAAGACACTGCAGTATAGTAGGAAATAAAAGAGGCTTCTTGGGTCCTGACCGTCTTGAAAATTGCATATTGTTTGATTAGAAGCATCACCGTTTATTGACCGTTCTGATAAAAAATAATTGTCTGGGTTCTAAAACACTATAGCGTAATAGAAAATGAAACCAAGTATGGTTTCCCAATTTTAGGTCGCCTCAGGAATTACATTTCTTCACCGTCTTACGCAGAAAGACTGCGTAGTAGAAAATGAAAGAAGTAATAGTCCTGTATTTAAAAATTGATTTCGTTTGATTTGGAGTGTCGTCGATTTGACCAAAAACTGTGAAACAATTATTTTGTGTTATAAGGTTTTGCAGTGATAGCAAAGTAGTTCTACAGGTCCTGACCGTTTCGGAAACTGCATTCCTTTTGGTCTATTGTCTATCTTGGCCAATCACCGGTATAACAACTGCTTAAGATTCTTAAACATTAGAGTACACTGACATAAAATAAAATAAAAGTCTGTCTCCAAGATTTGGTCGCCTAGCAAATTGCATCTTATCTCATTTGAAGAGTCGTCTTGGTAAAGAATCTGTTTAAAGTTTCATTGGGTTCTGGGCTTCTAACACATTTTGTAACAACTGTGCATGTTTTAAGACATCGTAGCTTAGTAGAAAATAAAAGAGGTGATAGCAAAGTGGCTCTCTGTGTCCTGGCCACTTGGGAAATTAAATATCGTTTGGTTTAAAACACTGCCGTGCATTGATTGTTTTGGCCAAAAACATGTGTAACAATTTATTGAGTTCTAAGACATTGCAGCAGAGTAGAAAATAAGAGAGCGGATAGGCAAGTGACTTCCTTGATCCTGACCATCTATTTAACTGTATTCTCTTTGGTTTGAAGTGCCGTCGATCATTATCTGTCTTGGTCCCAAAAATTATGTAACATTCATCTTGATTCTAAAATAGTAAAATATAGTAGAAAATAAAAAAGGTGATAACCAAGCGAACTTTTAGATTGTGGTCGTCTTAGAAATGTATGATTTGGAATGGCATCGTTCACTGATCACTTTAGCTACAGTAACTGCGTAACAATTATTGGGAATTACATTTTATTAGATTTAGAGTGACGTCGCTCGTTATTTATCTTGGTCAAAACTGTGTAAAAAATGTTTGGATTTTAAGATATTGAAGTAAGAAATAAAAAAAGTTATACCCAAGTTACTCCCGAGATTTTGATCCTTTTGGGAATTGTAACCCGTTTGATTTAAAGTCCCTTTGTTAATTGGCTGTCTTGATAAACAAACTGTGTATTGTAGCATGGCTGAGCGACCGTGAGAATGACTGACGCTTTGACCAAAAGGAAAGCTATTCTTCCCTTTTTTGAATTGGAGTCTTAATAGCAAATTCTTTAATACATTTGGTGTTATACAGGAAGTACTGTCGAATAATGGATTGTTTTGCAACTTTTTGTTCTAAACAAGGATTTAGATTTTAGGAAGTGCAGGGAGAATGTAGTGACTTATATCTCAGTCTTCTGTTGCGCATTCCAATAAAGAAATTGTAATTTTGGCGCCATACATTAAATTCGAAGACATAACAAAACCAGGCGGAGGCAATTGCTTGAAACTGCTGCTCGTTACCTATAGTTTGAATACCAACAGAACTATCAGCTCTCTAAATACTGTTTTGTAGTATAGCCTTTACAATCCTAAAAAATCTTTTTAAAAATGGCTTACTCTCTCAAGTCTTAAGACCTTCTTAAATCCAGTAGTCAGTTCAAAAAGGAAAGGCTAACGCTATGTGGTTTTTCTAAGGTGTTTTATATGGAAACCCAAAAGCTGTTGGCTTTAGACACCATAAACTAGTATGAATTGGTTGGAAAAGCTCTTGACAGTATTTTGGTGAATTTAAATCTTATCTAAGGATGTTGCATGCTGAATTGTAAGCTTTCCCTTTGAAATTCTTCTAACTCTGTACAGTGTTGCAGGCAGATTCCGGTCTTTGAAGAAGACCTTATTTTCAGTCAACATGTTTAATGCTTACATTTTCTTCAGTACCAATGATTTTGGGCTCATCAGTTTTGTACTCGAATAACCATAAAGCTACTTAGTTTAAAATTACAGTTGATGGTTTTAAGTTAAATTTAATTTTTCAAAATGTTCTGTTTTTAAAGAATTTTTACTTTCTCTAAAACTATGCTAATGCAAAACCAATGCAATTTTTTCTGCACATTTATTGCAGTAAGTCTGGAGAATTTTGACACAGACTAATCCACATTTATTCCATCCATTCACCATCCTTACTTTTTTCTTATATTGATAAAATATAATAGAAGCAATTTCGCAGCCAGTGAATCAATGAAAAGTTAGTTCCACTGCGAGTCACAACAAACTTCATGATTGCCTATTGTGGAGTAGAATAAAAATTATGTAATTTCTGCTATAATTGCGTCTATTGGACCAAAACTTGTCGTTTGGTTTACCATTAAAACACATTTGAATGACATCTTACCTTCTCTTTTTGTTATAGTATGTAATTTTACTGGCTATCAAGATTGAGAAAGATAAATGTCTGCTTTTCTTAAATTTAAAGTTTAGAAAGCCACCCTTCTTGAAAAACAGGGACGCTTTCTAGACAGTTCTTTTACTTTATTTGCTAAGTTCAATTCTATAAATGTGTAAAGTTATCAAAGAAAAAATCTAAAAGTTTTTAATTGGCAAAGAGCTTTTAAAGGATTATCACAATTTCACTAATTATTTTCTTTCCTATTTTGAACTCGAAGTTCTTCGCTAATTGTTTTGAAAAGAATCAAATTAATTTAACTAAAATGCTGAATCACGCTGACAAAGGAAGAAATTTGAATTGTGGAAATATTTTCTTAATGATGAAAGCCCCAGATATTGGAATTACTCCTAAAGTCGTATTAAAATGCTTAATATCAACTAAAACAAAGGTTAATTCGTCAAATTAATGTAAGAAATTATAGTTTACGTTTTAGGGAAACATAATAATTTTAAATTAAGTAATACATAAATGTCATTTATAAAATTATTTATATTGCTTTAGGAATTTCCTTTTATAAAATAATGGATTATCTTGTAATTTATGGAGTTATTAATTTTCCCCATTTATATTGACGATGCTCTGAAAAAAGCGAAGTTCGTAAATAAAAAGAAGATTGCTTTTAATGCAGAGAATTAAAATTGTATTTGGCAAAAGTTTAATACAAAAACAAATTAAAGAATTTAAAATTAAAATCGGATTGTATCTGAAGTTATAATGAGAAAGCATCTGCAGGAATGTCAAGTACAAATACTCGATGAGTTTCGTTGACATATCGCTTTCCTTATTGTGGAGATTCCCTTGTAGATAAAGCTTTGTCTGTCAGACAGCTAATTATAAGATAAACTGCGTTTATATTCCTGGGTTTTTCTTTAAATCTTGGTCGACATGTAACTTCTTGCTTGAAAAGCCACAAAAACTAATGTTTTTTAGTTGGAAATGAGATCAAAAAGAAAAATGGAAATGTCCCGCAAGGGTCTAGACTTCTGGCAGACCAATCCGTTGTATTCTAAATATAAGTTATGATCAAAGACTAATCTTTACCTTTGAATATGTTCACCTTTTTGTGTTCTGTGCAAATTTGTTATATTTCTGGTTTTCTTTTCTACTATAAATCTATTAATACGTAATGATAAATTTAGCTTATTTAGATTAAACAATTTTTTTAAAAGAAGAGATAAATTTATTTTTAACTAGATTTACTTAGAATCTCTAAAAGTTAAACATTTACTTAAACAAAGTCCAACTCAATATTAATTAACAAAATATACTCGTTCCCCAGTAAATCACATCGCATATATTACTTCGATTATTTATTCATTTATTATTAACACTGGGATATCAAGTACATCATCCATACCAAGTATAAATGTACCTTGTGTTCTTAGAAAGTCGAAATGGCTTCCAACATAATGTCGATAACTCTGAACCATTATTGTATAGAATCTATACAGTGTTCAGACCTGTAAACAAAATCTTTTGCTAATACTATGGCGATTTGAAAAGTTTAGGGAAACTTTATGACAGATCATTCAATAATGCCGAAACGGTAGTGTTTATTCTTTTATTATTATAGCAACACGTCAGGAATCGAAGAATATTAGAATACAGTGAAACCTCGACGAGTCCAACTTTGATAAGTCAATTTCAAGTAGATACAAGATTCAAGAACTCAAAGTCTTGATAACTCACATTTCCTTATGGGACATTGAGCTCGAACTAAAACAAACAATATTCCGACATGTCAAGCTTAAATTGAACATTCTGTATAGTTGTAATTCTCTTAACGTTTTCTAGTATTCCTATAAACAGTTATGCTATTTTTAGTTTATAGATTCTTGAAACACTCGGTAAGTTTTAATTCAATTTGCGGCCTGAGGTAGCAATTTTCCAAAGGTCTCAGTAAGGTACTTCTTCTCAAGAATTAAGCGAGAGATTCAATTGTTGCAAAGGGTTTTCTCAAAGTACCATACCAAACCTGTTTGCAGAAGGGTACAAAATATAATACTCATTTGCATTTATGCATACGTATATGTAGAAAGGCTTGTCGAAAGCATCGTTTATAATCCATTCTTCCGACACTGTTTTTATGTTTATTATTCTTATCGTAACAGGTTATTAGCTTTATTGGTATACTTTTCTAGAATATGTTTTAAAACCTGTACGTCTTGCAAGATGTTACTAAAAATGCTTAGATGTTACAAAATGTGGACGATTGAACAATATATTAAGAGAATAGATGTAAATCAAAGAACTCATCAGTAGACATTCATTTCTTATTGAGTATCCCATCATGTAGTTATATCTGTTTTGGTCGATTTATTGGTTCACTGAACGCAAAAAGACTATACTCAAATTCTCCAATACCCAAAAGCTGCAAAGGTTAATAAAATTTTGAGCAACTGCGTTGAATTTTTGATTTTCTCTTTGATTTTTTATAGTTAGACATTACTGTTGCTGTTCAAGAATATTTACATACCATAGTTATTTTTAATGGGCAAATATCATTGAGCTTTCTTTTTCCAAAAATTCCTAACTTGGTAAAGTCATGTGCAATGCTGTGGTTCTGATTAATACCTAGAAAAACTGCTCATAGTGGTTAATACGTACCTGTATATTTACGATAAACCAAGATACCTCATTCTTTCCAGGTCTCATGGAAGCATAAATAATCTGACATAGCTTCCTTCACGTCATTCTAAAGAAAAAAAGCTTAATGGTTTTTATAGTTTGACTTAAGAATCTAATTAGATTTGATTCTGTGGTAGTATACTAGGTACTAAGTACTAGACCAAACAATTTTCTTTGCTCATTCTCCAATTTGGCACAGTTTTGTATCCTTCAAACTAGCATCTACAGTGGTGTAAATACATATTTACCCTTGCAAAATTCGAAAAAGGTGCTCTTAATAAAAACTGTATCTTATATCAAGTTTTTTATCTAATTTTTCTTCATCTTTGCTTCCAAGCACCGTAAGAGTCCGGAGACGTTATCTACGCCAGTAAGCGTCTACTGTGTTTTATCTAATTAAAAATACTTTGAAAGCAATGCTATCCTCATGATCTCTTGTGCACATAATCAAAATCCTATCTCCCTGTCTACTTTGGTCACTCTGCTATATAATGTTCAAGTCTAATCTTTGGCGCTATTATGCAGGAAAACTGCAAATAAAAGATATTCGTTTTGTCAACTACCATTCTAACATAAGATACATGTAGAATTAACTCTATCAAGCGGCGTTACTACATATATCTTTCAAATATCCTTTTTGCTTACATTAAACCCCTACTTAGATTTGTATAGGCTTCTCAAGGCTTTCTACAACACAGTGCTCCCCATCATTGTTGTTATAAAAAATATTCCTCTTCGGCTGCAGTTGGTGTAGGTTTGATGGTGTTATTTCTGGGGAGAAAGTTGGGGCATTGTGGTGACGTTAATCGCTATCGGATCATATCTACTCATTGGTGGTGGAGCGACAAGTGATTTATGATATCGGTGCTGCTGGTAGTTGTTACATACCGATATTTTATGTTAATATTGTCTAGCAATGCTAGTTGTAGTTGAGATGCAGGTTAAGAGAACGCGATGATGTAGATAAAATCTTGATTTTGCAGATCTTATTTAGTTGATATATTTGCGGTTGAGGATTGAAGCTGACACTGTGTAGATGTTGGTTTCTTGGGACCAAAACGAGTTTTTTTTGCACTTGTGAGACAGTGACTGTGGTATGGAAGGGACTTTGGTGACTCAAAAACCTACCAATTCCAAGCCTCAGAAGAGGTTTGGTAACCGGAATTATCAGAACAGCAGAGAAAGCATATAGTCAATGGTAGTAGTCTAGAACTTCCTTAAGGCGTTGCGAAAAAAAGATACTCAAACCGACCAGGGTGACAGAGAAAAAATACGAAGAGATACTACAACTGACATCTCTTTGGCGCGCTACATACTACTTTACATTGGCAACGCTTCAATCTGTACACGGCGATTCCAGGCAGTAAAGTTCAAACTGATTCTCAAAAGTTGAAACAAAAAATAACAGTAGTCAGAACCATTGAAGGTAGTGGTTCACGCTGTAGAGATTTAGGCATTCTTAAAAAAGGATTTGATCTAAATCTTACGTTATTTTTTATAGAAAATAGTCCTCACTACATAATCTTCAGATGTGGTATATCCTTTAATTATTATCATCACGAGAAGTAGGTCCAGACGGTGATGCTCAATTTGCCATGTTTGTCGTCCTCAAGTAGGTGTGCCTGCATTTCTGTATATACTGCCGATGCACACTAGAATGAAGATTTTATTGCACCATAAGATATTATGCTATTATCCATGGCTCAAAAATAACTTGGTCAAACGCTAGTTGTTTAAAAGTCTTATTTAATTTGAAAACTTTTTGAGGATATTTTGCTGCAAGGATTTGTCTGTAACAGTCATCTTTAATAGTAAAGTCGCTACTGTTGTTCAACAAATATGTAACTTGCTTCAAACGTGTATCCAATAGGCAATAAAATTTAATACACTTTCGCTTGTTGTCAGAAATTGAAAGCCTTAAGATCTGCTATTGTAAGCACACAAGCTTCTGAATTGGAGACGGATGGATTTCAAACTGCTTTTGTAGAACTTGCCTAAAGTGGTTAAATAAGAACTTAAACTAAAAGATTAAATCTGGATAGTTTTGTCAAAATCAGTGAGAACCAGCCATTGGCGTTGTTGCATCGCGACTGGGTTCAGTAGCAAACCGAAACGGCTTGAGCAAACAGAAAAATATTTCCGAATACTTTTACAAGACGTCCTGAACGATTTTCACAATGCTTAATAAATAACTAAAAGAAAAGAATCTGCACTGTCTAGGTGATTCGAGACGATCATTACATTTTATTTATCTGAAGCAGATTGAAAGTTTTCCCTGCTAGAGATGGTCAGAATTGGAACGAACAGCCAATATTTTGCATTACCACGTAAAATTGAAAACAAACTAAAAAACACTAAAACTAGGATAATTTGCGACCTTACTTAATAAGATTCTAAAATTTGTTATTAGACATAAACTCATAACCGAATCAAATATTTGCTACAATCCAAAGTATAAGTACGATTACTTATTGTTATTATAAATTATCACCCAACTAAATTTAAATTAAAGCAAACTCAAAATGCAAATAATTTTATAAAGTAAGTACAGTTTTAGCCCTTTCTCGAGTTTCTCCTCACCTTTCGGTTTAGAAATAGTAAGTCTCAAAGTTTTTTGCTGGTTAACTGATGTGTAACTGGGGTTTTAATGTACCCTCATAATCGTTCCAAGCGTGAACATGAAAGATGGTAAATCGAATATTTTGTATCTCCTTTCATATTTCATCCATATTTGCAAAATAATATTTTCTGAGAAGACCTTTAATGTGTTTCATTCCACACTGCTTGTTCTGCCCGTATCTAATTGAAAACAAACAAATTGGTTAGAATTACGTGTTATATGTATACTTAATTTAAAATTTCTGGGTTATAATAGTAAACTACCATTTTTTGTGGTGTCTGTAAAATTTGATTCAGTACATAATTGAGCTTCTATCAATATAATTTGATTATTATTTTATTTTAGCCTTGTATTTTCAGGGTTGTCTTTATATTTTAATAAATTATATCGACGCGTTTAAATTAATAAGGACTCAGAATAGATACTCTATTTTAATAACTCTTTTATTTAAGGATTTGCTAATGGTTATATTTTTTTGTTTACCGATAGCTACTTATCACAGTTTATGGATACCCAGAGCTTTTATTATGATTCCTTGAAATGTAAAAGTACCTATATAATTATCGAATTTATTATTTATGTCAAGTTTATTGCTTTTTAAGCTCGTTTTTGATAAAGTTGTTTATTGAACTAGAAAAATCCTGAACTGAGTTAAAATATCTCTTAATAATTAATAATTGTAGCTATTTTAGGACTCCGACTGTATAATTAAATGATTAAGAATTTATTCATTGCGTATTTATCTTACTTTAACTAACTAATTTAAAAAAATGGTTATTTTTGTTCTTAGTAGTACTGATTATTATTTTATTCACATAAAGCTTAATTAAAGAAAATCTGGATGCATTAATTTAATCACATTTACTGTACAGGGCTACTAAATCCTTCGTCATGATTTTTTTGTTGTCATGTAAGCAGAATAAAGACGTTCTAGGTCGATTTTTAGACTCAAATCTTTAAGGAGGATTTACATTTTCGTACGATGACAATCCGATTACAGTCTGATCGCGATCAAGTCATTTTGTATTGAGTTGTTCATATCATGAAGATCTGCGTAATCTTGCAGACAAAAAGTATAGGTTTACGGCAACATAAAATCAAACTATGGAAGGCATTTGGAAAACAA
This sequence comes from Ignelater luminosus, assembly GCA_011009095.1. NCBI lineage: Eukaryota > Metazoa > Arthropoda > Insecta > Coleoptera > Elateridae > Ignelater > Ignelater luminosus. Next base: position 28,707 of record VTPC01091289.1, read on the forward strand.
TTAAAAAAAGGTAAGTAAGTGAAAATGTCGACGTCCCATTTTCTATATATAATGTTTAAGATGCATGCTTACTGCCACAACCAGCACGATTTATATTAGGGTAGTGCCGTTCTTTTACGAGTTAAGCGGTTTGCATTCTAACCCCTCACTCTTTGATCTACCCCTCCCAGTTTCTACACGACGCCAATCAAAAATGCATTCAGTTGCACTTTTGGTATCACTGTGATCATGTTCGCGCTCTGCTGTGCTCTATTTATGCAGGAAAATACCACTTTCTACATAGTTTTTCATTGTAACGTAGTTCTTATTGAAAAGTAAGTACCTGTTTACTTTTTTAGTAAGGTTATGTTATAGGTTTTCGAACTATGTTCCAAGTCTCAAATATTGTTTAGTATAGATTTTCGACTTATTAGTTCCATTTTTTTAGATGAGTGCTAGTGATTCTTACGAACGGGAGGCAATAGGGTTGAGCCAAATGTTTGACGAGGTGTCTACCGATGAAGAGGAAGATCCGTATCATGACAGTGACAATGAATGTGGATCTGACAGAAACTATGTACCAAGCGGTTCTTCGGATTCAGATGTCAGTAGTAGTGAGTTGCCTAAAGAGACAGAAGAATTACAAAGCAGCTACTCATCTGAAGAACAAGGGGAGGGTGGCGATCTAAACGATGTGTTGGAAGAATCCAAATCTTCATGGAAAAACTACAACAGCGCCCATTCCAGATCTCGGATTTGACAATACCAGTGTTGAACTCAAAATAGATATTGAAGCAAATGTCACACCAAAAGAAATTTTTGAATGTCTATTTACGCCGCATGTACTAGAATTTATAGCAAATTACTCAAACAATTATGGACAGTCACTAGCAAACACGAACAGGCCAAAAACAAGACATAGTCGATCTGCAAGTTTTCGACCAATTACGACAAAAGAAATAAATGCTGTTTTTGGGCTGTTTACTTTAAGGCCAAGTTTCAACTACCAATATGCACAGTTATTTTTCATATAAAGATGCGCTTTATTATCACCCGATATTCCCTTTTGTTATGTCTGCAAGAAGGTTTGAATTGATTCTTAGGGTTTTGTGTTGTTCGGAGTTAAACGTCTTGGACGTCTATTGGCGTCATGTCAATATCTAGAAAAAACTTCGGACGTCTGTTGGCGTCAAATTTCAGTCCCCCAAAAATACTCAAAATAAGGTTTTTTCATATTTATAGAGAATCGGAGATTATTAAAAAGGTTTTTTATGACCAAAATTGCTGAAAAAAGCTAGTATCATTTTTGCACATTTTGAGTTTTCCTACTGTTTTTCAACGTGTTAAGAATACTTCTCTCTTTGTTAGACGACCCTGCCACTCCGTGTAGTTGCAATCATGAAAAAAGTTAATGTAGCATTCTACCTGCATTCAGGTCCTCAAAATCTTATTTTTAGCATTTGCTGATTGAGAATTTAGTTTTCATAAATACGTACATATACAATGTCTGGGTCAATATGCCAAATGCATTTTTTACAACTCGTCGAGCACACCAGAGGAGATAGTTAAAATTTGTGTTTCTGTCACTGCTTGCTTACGAATCAGGATATCGATCTAGTAGAGTAGTAATCAGTGGAAAGGCTGAATATCTACAATTTCAAGCAAGCAAGTTTGTGCCAATAATATCTCATTCTTCTTCTCTAAACCTCTTCGTAATTTAGAATAGGCAAAAATAACCCTATCGCTGGTTTTTATATACGATTCTATACCTACTGCAATAAACTTGTAATTTTTATCTACGAGGTAGGTCTGAAAAGTTTCTGACCTAACAAAGCTACAAGACATTTTTTCTGAAAATTTTTTTTTATTTTTTAACATAGTCTCCTTGTAACTCTACACACTTCTCCCAGCGATGCTCCCATCTCTGTAACCCGTCCAAATAGTACTCGGCATTTTTCTCTGCAAAATAATTGTTCACGAAGGTGATTGCCTCTTCATTTGACGAAAATCTTTGTCCTCCGAGCGCAATTTTTTAGATGAGGGAACAAAAAGAAGTCGCTTGGGGCTAGATCTGGTGAGTAAGGCGGATGGTCAAGCAGTTCAAACCGTAATTCGTGGATTTTCGCCATGGCAACCGCTGAGGTGTGAGACGGTGCGTTGTCTTGGTGAAACAGGATTTTCTTTTTCTGCAAATGTGGCCGTTTTTTCGCAAGTTCTGCCTTCAGCTTGTCAAGTAATGATGTATAGTATGCTCCTGTAATTGTTTTTCCTTTTTGAAGATAATCGATTAAAATAACTCCATGACTATCTCAAAAAACAGTCGCCATCACTTTCCCAGCCGAAAAAACAGTTTTTGCTTTTTTTGGAGCCGGTTCCCCCTTTGCAGTCCATTGTTTGGTATAATGGTGTATCCAAGTTTTATCTACAGTAATTAATCGGCGCCAAAACTCGGATTTATTTCGCCTAAACTGCGCCAAAAGAGCGTTGGAAATATTCATTCGAACACGTTTTTGGTCTAACGTGAGCAAACGCTGCACCCAACGCGCGGACAGCTTTCTCATGCCTAAATGTTGATTTAATATGTGACAAAAAACGTTCTATTGACATGTTCATAACCTCTGCTATCTCTCTCACTTTAATTCGTCGGTCGTCTAGCACCATTTGGTGAACTTTGGCGATTTTTCGTCGGTAGTTGCAGTTTTTGGACGTCCCGAACGTTCATCGTCTCCCAAGCTCTTACGGCCACGTTTAAATTCAGCAGCCCAAAATTTCACTGTGGTAAATGATGGTGCAGAGTCCCCATACACAGAATCCAACTCATCTTTTATTTGCGAAGGCGTATTGCCTTTCAAAAACAAATATTTAATAACAGCTCGATACTCGATTTTGTCCATTTTCACAAAAAAACTCACATCAACTTACTCAAACGACTGTTACATAAAAACTGCGCGTCCAAAATGGCTGAATATTTGGTGAGTAACTGTCAACAGATGAACAACGAAATTCAGTAGCTTTTATTTACGAGTGCTGCCATCTTCACGTTGAGGTCGGAAACTTTTCAGACCACCCTCGTATTTACTAAAGCCAATAAGATCACAGAAAATGTCTTTTTGTAACTGAAGTTGTAGTAGTAATAAGTAAAAATACATTGTAGTAGTAACTCGAACCGCTATTAGAGGGTACAAAACTTTCGATATATTCGCCGTCCAAATGAACTTACACAATTTGGAAAATCTAAGTAATAAAGTATGAAAATAATAATGCTAGAAGATATTGCTACATTATCATTCCCTTTCTATTGCAGGCCCTAACTATTGCAAGAAAGATGGAAATTTTTCTTTGCGTTTTTAGTATTGTAAAATTTGCTGCTTCCGATAAATCAAGATAAGTAACGTTGCTGAAATTAGAAGAAAGTAGAGAAATGACATTTTTGATGTCATATATAAAAGATAAGGAGGAAATGACATCAGTAGAATAGATATTTCAAGTGAGGAATCCAAAATCTAAGAACATACTGCTAGAAATGATGCTAAAGCAGTTAATGCAGAAGAAACAATCTTATTTTTTTCTTAGGAAGCCGCACCAGTTTCAAGTCTGCCACAAAAATAAAAAAATGTTGAAAAACACGAGAAAGAAATGTTTACCAGCTACCGAGACTGCAGGATTAACGCTAATGAAATACACACTAGACTAAAAGGCTACAGAAAGATTTCTAGTAAGGATGCTTTAGATCTTTTTGTTTTCATAACATCAAAAAGTTAGTGAAGACAATTTCTGTTATAGATCAATGTGCTGCCAAAATCAAAATTTATAATATTGTGTCTAAAATAAAAGGAAAATATGTTTTTGAAAACGATTCTTAAACAATTCTGCAATACGAAACCTTGTTTCCTCTTCGGCCACGTCATTACGTTTACAGAATGCTATTATCCGTTTCGGCCCCTATTCCTATTCCTCGGATTAAATTGTTTCTAAAGTAAACTTATCTTGTGCGACTTATTTCGAAGATCATTTTTTCCCAGCAATAGTGGGCAAAGCAACGTCATAATAAAAATTTATTTTTTGTCATTTCTGTTTAAATGTAAAATCAGTTGAATAAATCACGTGCATAAAAATCAAACGGTATGATAGTTTACTTACCTTAAACAACTGGCGAAATAGCCTCTCGAAAAATTGTATTCTGCTTTGTGATGTCGCTTTTAATTTAATTTATATTTATATTAAAACTTATTCTTAAATAACCAAAAATACTGAAAAAATGTGTTTTAGTGATCTATGAGATCTTTATACAAAGTGAAAATTTCTTCTGATTTTCGGTTGGTAAGTAGTGCATAAACTCAAATGCTTCTACGCCTTTTCTTTCTGAGAAATTCATTATTTTTCTCTTCTTCATCTAAAATGTAAGACATTATGCCCAGTTATTTATTGAAAAACTCTTGAACACGATACATACAAAATATAAATGATATGTCAAATTGTAATTACTGTAATCGTACTGAAAGTATGAATTTAAGGTCTCAATTTGCTTGAGCGATCCACAAGTCGTCCGTGTCCAGCGTTGCAAATGATGTTAATAATAAATTAGATGTAACTAAAATAAATATTATTTTTATTTTCATTTTTATATTCCAATCAATTCTTCAAAGTAACGACATTTTCCTTGTGCGAAATACGAATTCTTGCACTTTTTCTTTCTTTTACTTCGTGGAAAGTCGAAATTTTAAAGATTCTTTTTAAACTGATAATTATTTAATGCTTTTGACTGGTTGCATATTTAAATTAAGTATTTATACCTTGCACACATTAACTGTTGTTACTATGTATTGACAAATACATTGAAGTGAAGCTTGCAGCTATTCTGAAGCCGCACCTGCTCCCTGACCCTCCATAAGGTTGCCCCAATGACCCGTAATTGGTGGATAACGTCGTTTTATCTAAAAATATCGGACACGTTACTAATAATAGTTGCACACAGGATTATTTCACTTTCTAAAATTATTTTTAACTAACACGCAGGGTTTTCCATAACATAATAGTGTAATTTTTGTAAATCTCGCACTCATTTGTTCTGAATTTCTTGTTCTCTAGATTCATCTTTGATTAACTTTATTGAGGTTTTGTTAGTTATATTTATGATACTACAGAAATAAGATATCTAGTAATAATTAACTGTCTGCCGTCCACTTATATTGAAAGTTTTGTTTTCTTTTTGTTTATGGTTTAGTGGTTTACTTTGACTCACGACAAACATTTCATTAAACCAGGACATGTAATAAGAGAAGGGTAAATATATGTAAATTGTTAATATAATAAAGAGAGAAGTTGGATTATATGAACTAAATATATTAATCAAAACAAAATTAAAAACTTTATAATGATGACGAAAACATGTAAAATGACGTTACAATACATCACAAGATCCTTACAAGCAGTTTCGTCAGAATTAGTCGTAATATTACTTCTTTTGAACAGCACGATGTACTGTTTGCCAAACAAAAAATAACATTCCCGTTTTACCTTTCAGATACCGTTAATTAAAATCTTGTAGCCGATCTTTAAAACTTCTATCATCTGAAAATAATGAAGATGGAAAATTAATTCAGTTTTCAACTTGATACCTTCAACATTTTCTTATGGCGTTCAAACTCTGAACAAGAGATAGCAGACATACCGAAACATATGACCGTGAAAAATTGTATATATAGGTGTTCTAATATACAGAGTGTTCCATAAAACATTATATTTCAAATTTTACTTTCTTTTTTAAAATATATTTCAGTCTTATTAGACTTTTGGTTTATTGCCGATTACAACAATAACAGTAATAAAGAAGTTTCAGACCTGCTTCCGATAGCGCCATCTACAGGCGATAAGCAAAAACGTTATTACGCAGATCTTTTACATGCCGTGCAAAATTCGATTCGACACTTTGTTAATTAATCTTGCTGTATTGAATTTCTAATAAACGAGTACTCAAAAAACATGAAATATCATGTTTTGTTACTTGTTTACAATCCTTTTTAAAAAAGTTGTCAAGTCATTTCAAAACATTTTAAAGACAATGCAACACGTTACTGTTTTTCGTCAGGTGTCTTCGTACTGCCTTTTCATTAATTCTCGACGTGTGGAGATAGTTCAGGTGATTGGAGATGGAGTTACACTGCATGTGTATACAAAGCCAATTGATGCGAGATAAAGTACCGACACGAAATAAAAGATTGAGCTCGGTAATGATTTTCTCTCCGTTAGGGGCGCTGTTGTTTACGTCAGATTTGACAAATCTAAACGTCAGTTCATAAGTTTAAGGTTACTAAAATTTAAAGTTTAGAAAAACGTAGTTGCGCATTATGTTTTATTCTTTGGAAAGTCTGAATGAGCACGTCACTTTTACAATTATTTGAATAAACCGGGTTAACTTAAATAACTGTCATGTAATTTTGTATAATAAGATCAGAAGTTAAGTTTTCCAAAAATGCGTTTAATACGCAAAAAAGCGTTATTAATTGTGTTTTTGAAATCTTTTTTGAATTTTAAATTTTAGTAACCTCAGCGTTATAAACTGACGTTTAAACTTGTCAAATATAACGTGGAAGAACAGCGCCCCTAGCGGAGAGAAAATTGTATTGAGCTCAATTTGCTATCGTCTTTTGTTTGTTGTCGGTACTTTATCTCACATCAACTATCTAACCGTTTTGACATTATTGAAGTGTTTGTTAGACTTCTTGATTAGCTTTTGTTAGCGTTTCTAAGTCTCAATCGCTTTTTGGTTACTGAGACTCAAGACATTTTCCTCGAGTCCTGAAAAACTTCGAAACTCAAGACAGTTTTAAAAGCTTGTCAATTTTGTCATCTTCACTTTTTTTAATACGTTGCTACAGTTATCTGTATTCATTGGTGAGATTTTGAACTCTCGATACTATAGACGATACGAAAAAACTAGTTTTTGATAATTGTTGTTTCAATGACGTTTTGATATATTTTGACGGCAGCCTTAGTGGTATCGTGGAACTAATGGTAACAAGAATAAGTACCTTGAAACCTGTTTCGTTTTAAACCTTTCCATATCGATCAGAGCTTAGGTTTAGAATCCTATAGCATATCGAAGCTAGAGAACATTTAGGTTTATAAGCAGTTTAATAATCAACAAATTAATTTGGACGTAAGAAAGTCTTTCAGACTAACTATTTCTGCGTAGTCGCAATTCAACTAATTGAGTTGAGTCTTTCCGTACGAAAAATGTATCATAAATACCTGCGATTGTATAGCTGGGGCTACTCGACAAAATTGTAGCTTTTCTATAAGATGTAGGCCACAACTGATACAAGACTCAACCTGCGTTGCAATAAAAAGTGGATTGCATTTCTTTTCACCCCGATTTAGAGAATTCGATTCAATCATTGTAGTTTATAGCTAGCCAACTAATATTATCAACAAATTGTCCAGTAATCTTCCTATAACCATTATAATCAACTTGGAGATTGCCAGCAAGACTCCAGTTTTGTGTCGCGCTTGCTCTTCGTCGTCTTTCACTGTCTGTTGATAAGAAATCGATTCTGCCAATTTCAGCAAAGCCATCGCTACTACCAGAAGACCATCTATGATGCACCCTAGGGCAGACGATGACATTTGCGGAAGTCCTTGTAAAGGCACCCGCCTAAATCTACGCGACGTTCATTCTTGAGCCCCAGGCTGACCCCATCAGATGATAGCTACAGAAGTTACAAGCCACTGCTTTCCAACAGGAATCAACAATGAAGATGGTACCGGTTGCATTGATCCTGATTGATCTATCTCAGCATAATACGACTTTTATACAAATAATAAATTAGAAAAAATATCGTTCACTGATTTCGCAAGTTGACCTAGGTATTTTCGATTTTTTGGTTGTATGCACTGTGCGCCCTTTGAGACACTACGCTTTTTCGTGGGCTTTCTTGGGCTTGTTTCTTTAGCTCTTATTCCCAAAAATCGAAGCAGGATATTTCTAAAGATTTCTAAGATTTCTTCCCAAGAAATCTTGGATCAGAAACCGTTACTTTGGTATTAACAAAAGAAACGTTTGGTATTTAGCTTTTACAAGGGTAAACTTTAGCCTTTGTTGCTTAAAAAATATTTCTAAGAGAATAAATGAAAGATTACCTTGTTCTACCTCACATTTTGTCAGTTTCGTTAAAAGAGATTGATCAATGGTCAAAACTGTTATTGGGGTTTAATCTGGATGGTTTTATTATACAACATAACTGAGACGCAGATTGTGATTTCTCTCGATTTCTTTAAATGCAACATCTCTGTTATTAAAGAAAAGATAAAGTCTTCTTTTATTTTATACCACATCTTACGTGTCCTGAATTAGCAGTTCAAGGTTGATAATATATAGCATCAAAGAGAAGCTAGTTATATATCTCTTAAACATCAAAGAACTGGAAAACATAATGATTTGCATTTATCTAGTTAAACTTCAAAAATAGCAGACATAATGAAGCTAGGACCGACGGCGACGTAGGCTCAAGCCTGGAATCAGGAAAAAAATCCTTTGAGTCTGATATCGGATTCATAGCGCTATATGACCCCAGTAGTAAATATTCAAGATGGAAAAATATTTAAAAATTTTTTTAGAAGATAAAGTTCCACTTACATTGTTATGTAAAAATGAGAAATACAGAAAACTCGTTTTCTTAATACCAAGGCTAATCAGAAAATCTTGAAAAAATGTGTAACAAACAATTGAATAGCACCAAGATTGTTAGGTTCAGATCCTTCTAATGTTATGTCTTGTAATCAGTAATAATTTGTTTGACCTTTAGATGCTGAACTAAAATGTGATCGAAGTCACCCTACCACCGCAGTTAAATTCGAATTCGAGATGGGTACACTTATTCTTGAATTTAAGTCTTGTTCTATGTGAGGTCGAAACTGGTTATTCGTCCTCCAATTTCAATTCTGAATTTCGTCTGCGTTGCGACACGATTCTCTTGTCGAAGTTACAGTTTTCAGGTAGTTATCATATGCTGTACCTTAATCATTGCAAAAGAACAAACAACTTAAAACCGTTAATAAGAGGAAAACACACTGATGTTATCCCGTATTTTTATCAAAGAAGACCAAACGCGAAGAAAAATGTAATCCAACAAAATCAATAAAGTTTACGGTATTTGAATATTAAAATTAGGTGAAGGTCGACACACTCAGTCCTGAACTTAAAAATAAACACAATACGTGATTTTTTGGTCAAGGTTCAATAAAACAAAACAGTAAGCACAGTTTGTTAAAAATTTGTTAATTTGTATTAATTCTGAATATTTTTGAAGAAACGAAATTTAACAAACTGGACGAACACAAAAATTTATCAAAACATCAAATGCCTTAATGAAAATAAGAATTTGCTACACATGAGTTTAATCTGATTAACATTAAAAATATTTAAACAAAAGCAATTTTATATGGCAACTAAATAGGAATTTAAGAATTTAACAGCCGATCATTTATATTTTCAAAGCAGGTTTTCAGTAGTAGCAACAAGATCAAGAAAACAATACAAGTCTGAAAATATACGTACGCGACAAATTTGCACGCGGTCAGTCCTATCTGACCACTACACTCTTTCACGCACCATCCAGAAGCATTTGCTTTACGTGCATTCCACTTTGGTGATGGTACTGCTGAAGTTCCCAAATGTATTCAACTTTGTACTTGCTCAACAATTAACTCTCCTAACAAAGGAATTGCGTCATCTAGTTTTAAAGTACATAAAATGACTTCAAGATTTAAACTACCACCGACTAAAATTTCCAGTGCGACGGTTTACATACTGAATTGTTGAAAAAAGCATTTACTATGTATTTGAAACCAACGTCTCTTAGAATGAATGAAAGAGTAATAATTTCTAATTGCCGGGAATTTCCTGCAAAAGTTTGAAGGAGGCAAAAACATCTTCTCCATCTATTCAACATGAACAATATTGTTTATGCTGTTAGACAGAGCATTTCAAGTTATATTTTTTTAAATCCAACCTGTCATGACTTCCATCAGGTTATTGGGCACGCAAAATGTATGCGAATAAAGGTAGATATCAGATTTTAATTGCTTAATTCTATTTATACGCACAAATCTTGCACACAATTGAAATTTTGAGTGACATGATAATATTGTAGTATGTTCAAGCAAAACTTTTCAAAACAAAATTCGAATTGTTAATGTACCTATTTGTACAGTATTTTTTCTAAAATACTGTAGCAGAGGCAAACAGAATCTTGAATAACAGCCTGAAATTAATTTTGTTAAACACAATGGAAAAGCGAACAATCTCAATCTGTATGAAAACTTGAAACAATAGATGAAAACTATTCCTAAATATTCAGATATTATAATAATTTTGGAGAACTAAAGACAGTTAGTTGAATATGAATTTCATAATGTCAGGGCAATAACTGTAGGAAAGGAATGGATGCAAATGTAAAAGCAGATAAGAGTCTTAACTCATAATAATTAATACTCTTAATACATTATTTGCCTAATCTGTCATGAGTATAACTTCTCAATTTTAAAGGAAACGACGTAAAAGGAGACTACTTACAACATTACTGTAACAAGGCAATTATGTGGTCTGCATGTCTACAATTTCAGGAAATAATATGTTGAAGCCAGGGATATTCCTGTCACAGATCTGTAACAAACTGCCAAAGGAAATTATTTTGAAGTAGATAAAGACAAAATGTCTGTTAAAGTTTAAAAATAATTTTTGTTTAATTTTATTATTTTTTAGAAAACAAAAGATTATTTTTTAAAATGTTAAGAAGTCTAGATAGAATATTGGTCGTGGATAGGGACAGTAAAATAAGGCAAAGGGAAAGTTTTGCAAAAAATTGAACGCTGGGTGAGAAAAGGAAATTTAAACGTTATTACCACGGAAGTGATTGATTGATGTGCTTTCTAAAACTTGATAAAGTTACGAGACTCCATAAAATTACATTCAAGGTGCTAAAAACTATTGAAGTAGAGATTGAGCTCATGTGGTTCATAAAAAGTTTATGCAACAAGTGCCAGAAGTATGTATGAAGAGAAGAAAAAGTACCTTAAATACATTCTAAGGACGTATTATGTAGAAAAGAATTTGGAGAGATTTTAAATTGAAGAATGTTAATTAAATTTTAAATCTATAGATTGCTAAAATTAAAATTATAAGAACATAATATCTAGGAAATAATTACTACGTATAAAACCAACAGAAATAAAAATAGACAAATATCAAAACAAAATGATGACTGTAGAAATTTGTTAATAGAAATTATTCAGAAAAAAATTAAAAAAACTAACTGTCTAGTGCAGATTAAAGACCCTTATTAGTATTTACAAATCAAAATTTTCTGAGCTTGGTAAAAGTCGACAACAATCCATAGACACTGTTGATTGTGTTTAGATATTCATCTAGAAGGCATACGGTATATGGCAATTTCTATCGAAATAAAGTTTGTCTGAACCGTGCCCTGCTTCAAAATCGTAGTTCATAAGACTTACCATGGTTTCGTATCGGCTATTTGGTCATTTCACGAAAGTTATTATTACCATTTAACGAAGCTGTATTAAGCGTATTGAGCTGTGCAGCAATTAACACCAAGTTTGGACAAACATCTCACTATTAGTAAGTATAGAGACACTACTTCATAATTAGCACCCTACTAAAACTGAGTTGTTTTCTTCTTTTTTCACCTTGAATGAACAGCTTAACCAAGTTAACAAGTAAAAAAGCATTCACAAAGAGATATTGCAGCTATAGATTTCGGATTGTTATAAGTTGCAGACAATTGTCCAATTTTAATTGCTTGGGATGCCAAAAAGGATTTTTATAGTTATGCTTAACATTTCCTTTATAATAATAAAAAAACTGTAAGTGAGGATTTTAGCTTTTGTACCTCCATGAGAATTGAGAATTGATCATAGATGTTGCTTTTGTAGAATGGCGTAGAAGCGGACAAAGAAAAGAGTTTTTTTGAATGTTCAAAAAGGCCGACTACCATCTGTGATATTCCTTAGATCAGCAAGAAAACTCCTACCTTGTCATTTAGATAACGGTGTTACCTGAACTTGAGAAAAAAATCTTAAAGGTGAATTTGGAAATTTGACAGAGGGATGCTATAAAAGTTGCCTGCGTAGGCAAGAGGTTCTTAATAGAAATGATTTAGCAATCGATCTAGTATAGATTGAAGCATTCTCTATTAGTAATGGAAGCAAGTTAGTACATTATCGAGCGTGCTCTGAAATGCAAACTATCTTTAAAGCCACATCAGTTCTTTTGACAATTGCACAAATAGTATGGAAGAGTTGGGTTGTGAATGCTCTCTCTATATACTGTTTGTGGTTGTAAGAATTATGGTCTTGATCCACATCTACAAGACTGGAGACAGTTCAAAAATCTGTCTGAAAATTACTGATAGTGAAGACAACAACAAAGTTCTGTTAGTGCTACTACCTCTTAATACTTGGATTAAGTGGAAGTTTATACGGCCTATGGCCACAACAAAATCAAAAACAGAATGAAAGGAAATACTGGTAGATTGCGTCCAATAGAAAAAAATCAACGAGAATAACATTACATAAACAAGAAAGTATTTTAGGCAGAAGAATCTTGGTAGTAGCTATCAAAAAAAATGTGAGGCAAAGATATGTGCACGGAAGACAATCTGTTGTCTAGTTTGAAATCCGCTTTGGCATGGGAATCAGAAGGCTTTGTTGTAGAAAGGGCTGCATCAGAGCAAGGTTCAAATAGAATAGAGAATACCTAGAAGTAAAGCACTTTATAGCAAGAGTAGACAAATCCAGATTGGACTATCTGTTGGGTAAAGGATAAAGATTTCAAATTTGTTGATCGAAGCCATCATAGATTAGAAGTTTTTGCCGCAGCTGTTGTACCATGACCGTTTTAACGTCATCCCAGTTTCTTGTCGACCCAGTTAACTGCCTAACCATCTTGCCGTTAGTCATTTTGCCATAACTCTGTTTCATTGACGAACTGAGACAATAACTAAATATTTCCTTAATCTTTACAAATTTTAAAACCCTGTAAAAGAAGTTGCTGATGCATTACTATTGGAGAAAGCTTGTATGTGCAATTGATAATTAAGTCTCTTGGGGCTGGAAGGCTTCAAACAGGCAAATTTGGTTTCATTGCTTGATTAGATTTCTTGATTTTGCAAAAAAACTTCATCAAACACGCTAGTTAGGTAATTTTAGTCACTTTTCAGTCAGAAAATGCAAGGAATTTCCAGAAATAGTATTTTTCGACAGTTTTGGTGTCAAACTCAGTCTCAGTATTTACAGCTTACTGTGATTTCTAAAAATTTCTTCGAATTCTATAGAGCCTTCTCAACAAAAATTATTTTCATTTTTCAGATATTATTGGTTAGTTGTTAGTATTGGTCGGTATTATTATTGATTGGTTATAAAGGCAAAGCTTACTTTGATTTACTGAATGTTTAAATCTTTATTAGAAGTATTTTTTCTATTTGTTTGTAGAAAAGTAATTAAAAAAAGGGCAACGCAAAATTGATTCGTTAGTAACTGTTAATGAACAATCCAACAGTAAACATTTTTAAACGAGTCAACCTCTCTTAAATATTTGCTTCGGCTGATATCGTAACATGGAAGCTATATGACGTAATATGTATGCATATTGGTTGAATAATTGTATTTCGTTTCCAGTTTGTTTAGGTCTTCAATTAAAACACAGGATAATATAACTCGGACCCTCTGCTAGTTTATGTATTCGGGTTTATTTCTCTCTTTATTTTGGTAAAATTTAATGAATGTAACACGCCCACTGAGCAAAGATATTACTATGTTAACAAACATAATACATACTAGTTGATTTTTAAACTTTGCTAGTAATATTTCGCTTCTGAACCGGTACCGACTAAATTTGAAAACAAAAGAAATAATTGACTATTACAAACAAAAAAGTTTAAAACATTTGACAGCCTTGATAAATGAACGTTTACATTTAGGGATGGTTTTGAATAACAAATGAAAGTGAAAATATCGCATTGTATTTCTCTTTTTTAATACACCTAATCACAAAAAGTAGTAGATTCCATCAGTACTGTATTAAATATTCTTGCAAGTATATACTATGTAAATGAAGGCACAGATCTCATTTTGTAGAAGGTCAGTGTCAAAGATGAAATCTCTAAAATACAGAAAATGCCTCGCAAATACAATTACACTTATTGAGAACCTTTTAGCAACTAATTTGTTTCTAAGGATGTAGACTTGTAAGAAGAACTGGCACCTCTTCCAACTCATGTTTAGCTTGCTGCCCAGAGGTATTTATATTAATGACAATTAAATTTAATACTGCTCTATAGCTGCGTCCCTACTAATTCCATAATATTCTAGTTAGTAGCATTAAAATACATAGAGTCCATTTAAATTATTCATTTTTAAAGTTACGGAACATTCATTGATGCTCTTCAAGCAGAACATCCTCTATGATTAAACAATTATTCGTAATTTTTCACAATCCAAGTCAACTTCTGTATTCTTGCAGGTGAAAAAAAATTCCAGCGATAATTTAGTATCGAAATAGGTTTTCGCATATACAAAAAAATGAAATTACTGTTCCTCATTTCATCTCGAAACTGCCAAATGATATTAAAAAATTAATTCTTTTAGAGCGTGGTAATTACATCTTATTTAGGAAGCGGTAGATGCTAATTTATAAGATGGTCTTCAAATTGATTTTCTTTTAATAAAATTTAAAATTTCCTCTTACATATAAAATAATTATGAAAAGGAGCATGAAAGGGAATTTGATTAGTTTTCTAGATGTTGTGGCTTCACTCACTTCAATATAAAATATAAAAATATAAAAAGGATTATATAAAACAACATTTGCTTGTGCGTTACTTTACATAAGTGGTTTCAAGCCCTAATAAATGCTACATAGAACCAAAAGCCTGTCATCATACATCTACATTATCTTCACATGTTAAAGATACATGACGCTTCTGCGGTTGTACATCAAAAGTGACGTGACACTGTAGTTTTCGTAAATGTAGGTGTATGCCATTATATTAATGTATTAGTTAACAGTGCAATCAAAGTATATTGGTGTAATTTGTAAACAATAGTTAATAACTTTAAAAGATTATTTGGAAATATTTATAATCAATAAAAGTAAAGAGCAGTTTAAACTTTTATACAATAAATAAATAACTTTCGTAACAATAATAAAAAACTTAAATTACGCCAATTTATCTTGGAAGTTCTTACGTATGGCACCAAGTTTCGATTTTGCAATAATTCTAACTATAAGTTACTTATAATTAATTTAACAAATTATAAATTACTTTATATAGCAAAATCCCCAGTTGTACACATAAAAAGATTGTCTTCGGTAAGTGAAAGCCTGAAATACGAGGTATGTGAGAAAAGTAATGAGACTGATTTCATACTAACCAAAGTTTTTATTTTTTTCAAACAACAATGTTATCCCCTTCAAAGTAGTTCCCTTGGGCAGCTATACACCGGCGGAGTCGTTGTTCCCACTCTTGGTAGCAGCGCTGGAAGTCTTCAACTGGTATGGCTTTTAACTGGTCGGTCACAGTCTTTTGAATGTTCTCCAGAGTTCCAAAATGACGTCCTTTTAGGACATGTTTCAATTTCGGGAAAACGAAAAAGTCACAAGGACTCAAATCAGGTGAATAGGGGGGGATGAGGAACAACAGTAATGCGTTTTGAGGTCAAAAATTCACTGATGGAAATTGCTGTGTGACACGGAGCATTGTCATGATGTCTGTCAAAATTTGATGCACGGTAAAAGTGTTTAAATTTAACTGTTCACTCATCATCCTTATTGTTAAACGACGGTCTGATCTCACAAGAGCCCTCACACGTTCAACGTTTTCGTCGGTTTTTGAAGTTGAAGGTCTCCCTGAGCGAGGTTCATCTTCAACGTGTTCTCGGCCGTCCAAAAATGATTTGTGCCACCGGAAAACTTGTGCTCTTGATAAGCACTGTTCCTCATAGACCTGTTTCAACTTTTCAAAAGTCACACTCGCGGATTGACCAAGTTTAACACAAAACTATTGCACAACGTTGCTCTAAATTCCCATGCTTCCTTTCTGTAACACACAACAAAAACACAACTTCATTGATGGCGTTGTCAAAAATAATGTGTTAGCTGTACGGAGTTGTAACTCGGACTGAGGAAGTGGAAGCGATAAACAAACCGGTTTAGCACAGGCCGGTAGACACAACGTTACCAGATCTCCCGCAGTGTTGCCAGTCTTATTACTATTCTCACACACCTCGTATAAGTTAGAGAGCGTGTTTAGAAAAATTTTCTTCTAGAACAGTGGTGTGTAAAGATTCTCAAAAGACTTAAAAGCAAACAGTAAAATCATATATGAGTGGTAAGGACAAACGCGAACAAAACAAAGTTATGGGCACGAAACGTGTTGGCAAGTTTCGCTTTAAGCAGGAACGATTCACAAAACGACACACTCCTGAGGTGGAATTGGTAAATAACGTGAGTAACGAATTTGGTAAAAGAGAAAACAAACATATAAAGAAATTAATTGTAATAGCTCTCCGTAGATCAATGCTTGAAATCTGAAAGATGAGAGAAATTGGAAATAAAGTTATGAGTATATATAGATGTAGCGATATTGCAAAAAAAAATTTCAATGGCAGGAAAATTAAAAATTAGAATTACACTTTTTTATACCGCGGGAAAAAATAAACATGTCAAAATGGGGGTGGTTTTATCATAAAAAAGCAACACACAAACGCAACACTATACTTCGAAACTAAGCAATGGGAGAATAGCAAGCTGTAATTAAAACAAAAACATGTAAATACAGTCAAACTTATTGCGAATGTCCGATATACATAGTGTAACGAAGTTACCAGAAATATTCTAATTTAATTTAGTTTAATTTAATCCACCGTTATAGATATAACAAGTATTAAGTATTGTACTTACACCGTAGCGTAAATATGTAAATTATACGCACGCTGCCGTACATCGATTCCCCCACGCATACCAGTTTACCACACTTGAAACGTCCCTGCTCTCTGAGTTTGCTAGTATAGAGGAATTGACCAATGCAAGTGTTAGAGTCGGCCGCCCAAAACGTCAGTTAGCAGCATTATTTAGTGCGAGCAAGTTCTAACGTCCGAAAAGTATTTTTGAGTATATGTACTTGGTAAGTCCGAAAGACTCCAAGATGCCTCGATTTCAATTTTTCTCTATCCGAATCCTTCAGCCCCTCTTAGCTTGTACTGCCTGCTGTTGTAAATATATACTTGAGCTACAATAGACACATTTATTCCGCTTGAATGTTTTATTCAGGGATTCAGTTTGCTTGTTTTGAGTTTGTTACAACTGATAGATCTTTGGACAACTATGTCTTCGCGACAGCTATCAGTGAGCCCTCATCTGATTGGACCAAGGAGAAGAAGAAGTAAACACGTTACAATACAGTTCTGTAAAAATACCTTGATTAGTTAAAATTTCTTTCTCTTCGAGTTCAAGTTATCAAAGTTATTACGGGTCTGTGACCGTACAGAAAAAGCTGATAAATAATTAAAAACGGAGTTCTACCAGAGGCTGGAAAAATTCTCTAATGAAATTCCGAGACATGATATCGTCTTAATAATACGAAACTTCAACGACCAGAATAGAAAAGAAGACCACCTACAATAGTGTAATAAAACTGAGCAACTTTAAGGCATTTAATAATCTGAACACAAGAAGTACAGAGTTTTAGCACAAAAGACTAGACAAAACAGCACAGGTTTCTCCAGGCAAAAATTTTCAATTACTGATAAACCATGAAATTATTAACAAGACATGTCTTAATGAAATTGACAATGTAAGGGCTCTTATTGCGACTCAGGCCACTATTTCTTTAACTAACTAAATAAAATTAGAAACCACATATAAAAATAATAGAGCAAACGATCAAAGAAAATGGACAATAAAGAAACTAAAAGAACTCACAAGCGCAAAAAATTACAAATTACAATTAGAACAGACTATACTATCAATAAAACACGAATCATAATGAAAATAGAGAAGAGCAGTGGGAATACGTCTAAAGCTTTATCAGCAAAAAAACAATTAGATGCAATAGATCCACAGAAAAAAGAAGTAATTTGACGGAACATGTATGGAAGAAGGTACAGATACTTAAGAAAAGTTATGAACACAATTTGAAACTAGTAATTCTCTTGGTGCATTTCAAGCAGGCAGGCGTTTGACTCAGTCGGCAGAAACATCTGGTACCAAGAAATGGAAAAGATGTACGTCTTCAATAAATTGATCAGACTGGCAAGAATGACTACAACTGGGTGAGAAGCTATAGTAAAAGCACAAATAGAAATCACACAAAAGTTTAAAATTAACAGTGGAGTACGTCAAGGTAATGGCTGCAGCAATATTCAGTACTATATAATAATAGAGAAAATAATATCCTAGTCAAATTTAAATAGAATAGAAAATCTAAACAAAAATAATGCATATTTGGCAATAATATGTATGTAGAGCAAAAGAAGAATTGGAGGATAAGAGAGTAAAGATGAACAGAATAACTAAAATAAGTAGACTAAGAAAGAACCAAAGTTTGGTAAGTCCAAAAAAAAAGAGGAAGATAATGAAAAGTATATGAAACTAGATCAATATAGTAACTTCGAAAAAGTAAATTCATTTAACTTTTTGGGGACAATAACAAATAATTACAATGGTACATCGACAGAAAAAAGAACAGATGTATGGGTATGATGAATAAGTATGAGAGCTTTTAGCACAAACAAGATTCTAGGCAGTTAAGGGATGGCCATATAGGCAAAGAATGAATCATGAAATTGAGAAGAAAATAAAAACAGAAACTATAACTGAGTTTACAAGAATTTAAGGTTAGCGATGCTGTTAAGGTTATGACGTACCAGATACCAATCACACAAAAAGAACGGGAAAGACCTAAAAAACAGAAAACAAGATGATATAAAGAAGCTAATAATAAACAAAAGAGAATAAAATAATGATAAATGAGAAATCAATAAGAATTGTAAAATACCAGGAGAGTTTAATCACCCTTGCTGCAAAAACGAATTTATAAGGCTTAATGGTTGATCAGAACTCCTATAGGAGTTGACGCACTGAAAGGAAAAAAAGAAAAATGTGTAACAGACATAAATTTGCGCAATACTTTGCGGTGTTGTTCCCTAAACGTAGCTTTGAGCATTAAAAACAATCTCATTGAAAATAATGTAATGTAAATATCAAAAACAATAACTCAAGACAACGCCTGAGTGACTGTTTTATAAACATTTATGCGTTTAAAGAGAAGTAAGACAATATTGATAAATGCGCAAGTAACTTTAATTTTTCAAATCTATAATTATTTAAAGTAAAGGAAGTCTTAATATGTGAAAGTTTCTAACATATTTAAGTTGACATATTTATTCAGTTCGGCAACAATACCTGTCATTAGAGGTACTCATAATTAAGGGAAACAAAGGTGTTCCTCGTTTGCTGAGACACTCGCATCCTCCATACCTTACAAATAACTAAAGTGGTTCAAAATTTTGCTGAACAATTTTTTTGCTCGATTTGGAAATTCCAATTCCGTTGCTTTTCATATTTTTGATAAACAAATATCTAAGGCCCCTACAATCGATATTGCTTTCTTACTACTGCAATTTAAAACAAAAACAGAAGTTCAATTTCTTGTTTGTTGTTATTCTTCTGTACAAACATTAGATTTTTATGTATGTATATGTGCATGTTGAACTAACATTTACGCATTTGTTTTTTAAAAACCTCGAATTGTTTTTATTTTCTCTAAATATACATTTTGAAAATTATTAAACCTCAAAATTTATATATTTTTAAGGGCGAGGCAACCGTGATGAAAAACTCGCGAAAAAATAAATTGCCCGGATATGAAGGGTAATGCCGAACTTCCAGTATTAATTGCAGAAAAATCGTTATCACCACATTTTAATTGCGTATTATATTGGTGTGAAAAACTCTTCTCAGCTCTTTGTTTATAAACAAAATTGTAGGTCATTTAAGTTTATTGTTTTATTTAAAAGTGAATTTTCTATCCTTCTGTTGTATTTTAATAGAATACCTACTACTACACTGTCTAGTTATAATATATCGTTTATTTTTAACAAAAGGATCAAGATTTATAAAGTTTCAATTATAAAAGAAAGTAACATCATAAAAGAGGTTTTTTCATTTATTTTCAGTTTAACGTTTAACAAATTTAATAGCTTTTCATCCCTGTTTGCCATAGAATTAGGTTATTCATTTCTATATTAAAGTATTAAAAGTTATTATACGGTTATGGTCTATAGATAATAAAGAGGAGAATTCAATTTTCTACGAAGACTTTTTATGAGTAATATTCGATCGCGGATTGTATTCCAGAATAGTATCAAATGTTTACAAGATTAGAAAGTAGAAATAAAATGTATTGTTGTATGAACAACGGATTTTCATTTATGTGGAAAGACAGATAGACATGAATACTAAAAAAATATATTGGAAATAAGAAAATAAATGAAATTCTATTTAAAGCACCATTGAATAAGAATAATAAGATTTTTTATTTATAATACCATACATTGAAACATACAGTTACTTTAAGGACAACCTTAGTTAGTTTGTCTCTATTTGTCTAAATCCCATTAAATCATTTTATCAAAGAAAGAGAGTGTTGTGTATCTTAGGTAAGTAATCTTTACAAAACCAGACACTTACGCTTAGACGTATCAAGATCACTCTCAAACCAACATTACAAATTGAATAGCTATATTTATACTAAGTAGCCCAGGTAACAGATAAATACAGAAATGAATACGGTTGAAATGAATTTTTTTAAATACTTTGAATAAAATGTAAACAATAATTCGAAATATATTGTTCTTGACAAATTCTTATATGTTAATAACTTTTGCAAACATAAATTAACTTTATAATTCTTATGATATGTCGCATCCATCCAACCCTTCTCCATCTACTCACACTTACTAAATCTGGTTTACCAAATGAGTCATTCACTTCTTTATTTGTTCTTTTCATCTAACTACACAACACTCTTTGGCCACCATATATTGTCCAAAGCACTTTTTTTCCTTACCTCTAAGCTATTTTGTTCTCATACCGGTTCTCAATACCGGTCTAAGGACTCTTCTATTTAGTACAAATCTTTATTCGTCTCGACATTACTTTGTTTCTATGATGTTTATATGATTTTGCTTTAATTTCTTCTTTGCTCACTGGTTTTCTTGTAAACATTACTTTTAAATAACAGAAATTCTCTACTTGCTTAGTACTCAGTTTTCTCTTACTAATTCGGAATTTTATCTTTTGAGCATGTTATTATAAACGCAAAAATACTTTTTGCAGTTCTTTCTTGCTTCCTGTAATAATTGCTAGTGTCGTCTACAATACGTTTAATAGCTCTATCCCATGGTAGTTGGTATACTCCAGTTTGAAGCCCTTCTTATATAATGGGCATTCCTTTGCCATATCTTTTCTTAACATATTGTTATGATATAGAGAGCTTTTTTTCTCAGGGTTCTTATTTTTTTTTATTAAAACGCTATTTTCTTGACAATATTAATTAATTTATTTTTTTACTGTCATTACATTTTTCAAACAAAACAAAATTTTCTTTTATACTCTCTTTTTTTTATCATTTTCAAATATCACTACATTTTTAATATCATTACATTTACATTTTTAATATCATCACATTTCCCCTCCATATTAATATAAATTTTAAGCGTTTTATACTATAGCTTAAATTTTGATTAATATTAACTAAAATATATTCAATTGTGAATTCCATTACAATTTGATCTTTGTTTCTTTTATTTGTCTTATGTAATATAATAGATATTGTTTTGTTTCATGATATACATAATCATTTTTTTAATGGTGTTTTATTTTATGTTTTTATTCTAACCTTAATTATGTGA